>LIEC01012029.1:197707-265519 GCA_001925005.1 Drosera capensis
CCCCCCCCCCCCCCTTCCCCCCAATTTACCAATCTTCATTGAGTTGGTAGAGTCTTGTTATGGTCATTTCGGGCTAAATAATTGCACCAACGTTTTAATTAGAATATGTCTAGAATACGAGTAAGCGCATAAATATTTTAATTTGATCGCCATATGACGGGCGCATCAAGTTTTAGTGCCGTTTTCGGGGATGGTGAAGTTTTGTCAACAGAACCTTTTTGGGCTGTTTTGATCATTACTTTCTTAACATAAATTCTTTAATAGTGTTTTGTCAACATAAATATTTTTATTCTTTTTTTTACATTCTTAAAAAATCTAAATTCTGATTTCTAGAATTTTTAATAGTGTTTAGAACTTTTATGAAATTGAGAAATGGTCGAATTACAAATATCTACGTTCAAAAGATCGTGGGTGAATTTGAATCTAAACAATTTGAGCATCGTACTTCTAACTCAATTTCTACACCACCTTTCTCATTCTCCAATATAAACGTTGGACGTGATTTTTCTCCACTCGAATTCCAAATTTAGATATGATAGCAAATCAAGATAATATTCCTCAAAATGCAGGAATTAATGCTCAAAAGGGGTACAATGCTCAAAACGTTCAGGAACACCAAGTTGATAATCATACATTGAGTGAGTTAGCTGAGTATGATGATAAAATGAGCCTCCTTTATGTATTTTGTTTCCTGATGTGTAAAAAATAATCTCAATTCAATTCTGGATTTTTATAAAAATTATCCACGTTTCATGGTTTCCCTAGTGAAGATCCTCATAGGTAATTGAATGAATTCAAGTAGTTTGTGCGAATATGAAATCGGATAGAGTGAATGACGATGTCATTATGTTTAGAGCCTTTCCATTTCGTGTCTTACCATAGAGAGCGATTAATACATGGGGGCAAATAAAATCACTATTTCTGAATAGATATTTTTTCACTTCTAAAATTACAACAATTCAAAAACAAATCTATTTTTGTTAGACAAAGGAATGGGGAATTATTACATGAGTCCGTCTTGTTTCAAGTTGTCCTAATCATCAATTTTTTGAAAATCTTCTCATTCAAAATTTTATCAAGGTCTTTCGTAGTAGACCGTGGTCTGGTCGATGCAACATATGGCGATGATATTCAAGATAAACAACCATGCGTTCCTCGATAAATTCTCGAAAAAATGGCTGCTACTTCTCAAGATTTCAATCATGATGATGATTATTCATGTGAAGTTAATGAAATATCTTCTTGTTTGAGTTCTACTCACAAGAAACTTGATAAATTGATAGATCTACTTACTAAAGTTTGATAAATAATAATAACATTGCTCAAGTGAAAGCATGTGGAATTTTTTATAATTTGGGACATCCAACTGATTCGTGCCCAGCTCTACAAGAAGAACAAGTGAAAGGAGAGGGAGATGATGTAGAAAGGGAATCAGGGTTTTCATCATCCCGAGGATAATGGGGAGGCCTAGCAAAATCAAAATTTGAGTATAAATTGGAATGGTTAATGGAAGAACTCGTGCTTACTTGTTTCATAAAGGGTTTTTAGGTCTTTGGAACTTGAAATTGGGATCACAAATTAAGGACGACAAATGAGAGAAAGATCGAATAAAAAAGAAGAGGAAAAGAGAATGGAACCATCCCCCATATATATAGAGGGATAGAGAGGGTTGACCGAGCTAGGCCGAAGGGGAAAGCCCATAGCCCTTAGGTCCTGAAAGGTCACATTGATCCACAAGGGCAACAATTTTTGGAGGAAAAGCAATACACGATGCCATCTGGATGGCGTAGGGCTCGAGGTCCCATTGGTATGCTATCACGTGGAAAGCAATCAGTCCCAACGAGGAGTCCAATCGATGCCCATCATCATCATCTTTTCAACTCCTGACATAGGCACCGAGGAATTATCGCAGAAGCAAAAGGTCCTAATCTCCGAAAGAAAGATTGTCCAAGACTCAAAGCAACCAAATCAAAGACCCGGGGCCCAGCATAGGATCCCGATCTTGAAACACATGGTCCCAATCTTAACACTATAAAATCGGAGTGTTTGTACCAAAATCAAGCACTCCCGATTCGGGTAAAGGCCTAAAATAAGGCCCAATATCACTAAATCGAGCACCTATCATAAAGGGACAAATGGCATAAAGTGATTGAAAAGTCCTCAACCTCATGAGTTCATGCCAAGTGTAAGGGAAAGTGGAGGTGAGCATTTACTATAAATATCTCCCCCGCCAATCCAAAAAATATAAGTTCACTTGGATACTTCTCTATAGTCATTATTAGAAAATCTCTAAAACCCTACAAACTTAAGCATTGGAGTCGGTCCTCGAGGGAAACTCCTCGGGCCCGACTAAGCAGTAGTACTATTTTTGATGTTGAGGCAGAGCGAGCACGGATTTGGATCGAACAACATCTTTCCACCACATAAATACCTGGGCTCACAAACCTAAATGTCCTTATCCGGTTTTACCATAAATAGTCATGTATGTTCTACATAGAATTTTCTTTTTTTGTGGTCGTTGTTGCTTGATGGATACTAAGAGGACCATTGCTTCGGTTTACTCATATATTTATACTAAGCGTGATGAGAAAACTAGTAATAAGTATCAGAATCAAGACTAAAGAAGAAAACTGATGCACCCAAAGGGAATATAAGTCACGTTCAGAATGCGACCAAGGACCCGTTAGAAGTATCGAGAGAACCAAACACTAGGCCTCGTTCTAAGCAAAACAACGAGGCGCTCAACTTATTCCTTCTGAAATTGTTAGACGACATGAAGTTTGATCGTAGTTCAATGCATGAAACGAGACCAGTCCATGTCATCAAGATGGACTAGGAAGTTGAAGAACTTCTCGAGGAAACTGGATAGAGTAACCAACACCACGACTCATTTTTGAATTTTTTTTTTATCATTCTATTATGCTCGATAAATGATGATGTTTAAGATTCTCCACCCGTTGCTTATTAGAAGGCAAGAACCTTAGTTTCCTATACCAAAACACAGTGGCCATGATCACAAGATAACAAGGTGATCGATAAGGCCAAGTTCGACGCCACAAAGGTGCTAACTTTGATATGTCGAAAAGTTCTTCAAATGAGCCAAGAGCAACCTCTCATTCTTTAATCAGAACATCCAAAAATTGAAACTGCTCCAAAACAAGTTCTATCCTAAATACAAGAGTGGATGCCATGTAACTTTAAAATCGACTAAAAAATGGTATCATGTCGTCAAAGCAGTCCGAGTTACCCTTCTACTCGATATACGTAAAAACTCGTCCAAAGCTATTGACGCAATGATCAAATCATTTGAATTGATCGTGAGACGGTTTCTTCACTTTCAGGTGGTTCAATCCATTACAAAAAAATGCTTTTGTTTCCTTCTACTTTTCCTCGTCATCAATGAAATAACTATGGAATCCAGTTTGTCACATACTCATAATCACACAAAATTGATTGGATTGGCAATGATAATAAGAAATGATAAAAAAGAAGAGGAAAAAGGAGAGGAAGTGCGGACCACAAAAGAAGAAAATGAACAAATAAAGGGAACCATAAAAAACAAATATATAAATGGTATTATTCCTCTTAATCATTGGATAGACTCCTCAAATCAAGAAAAATATTACTGTGGCCGTGTGGGTATGGATAATCAAAATCAAGATTACAATTTCTAGCTTTTTATAATGCTTCATCTTCATGAAATTATGTATTGTACACTTTTTGTATAAGAATTGATGTATTATACACTTGATTCAACTAATATTATTAAATTATGAATTATTATTGATTAAAAACATATTATTTCATAATTTTTATTTTATGTTCCGAAAACGATTGAATTATAATGATCCATCCATCCACCACGTTTATCGGTATGATGAAAGATCCGGATTGAAAGATATTGTTAAAAAATTATAATTTCATAGATTATTTGTAATAGTTTTTCTATTCATATCCTTATAATTCAAAGTTATAGTATCATTCTCTATATATAAAAATTCAGGTTTTTACTCAGTCATCCAATAGGTTTCTCATACAAATTTTCACATTTTTCATATATTGATTTTTTATATATTAAAGTTAATAAAACTTAATTTAGAATATTTTTTAGTATTAGAATAATTTTTTGACTTTAATAATAATATTATTTATTTTAATTAAAATAAATCAATTTTCAAATAATTACTCTTTTTTGTATTTTATAAACTATCTTTATTACAAAATATTGATTTTTTTTTTACCATTACAAAATATTGATTTAGTATTATTTTAATAATATAAAAAGTTAAGGGAGTGGAGTATATTTTTGATTCCCCAAATATAAAAAAATGTAAAATATAAAAAAATCATGTAAAAATAAGAATAATGATATAAAGTTTACTATATGATCATTTTCTTACCGATTTTTTTATAAGTAGAGACGGTTTGAATTAAGGATACTCTGCAAGTGTTCGACCGAATTTCTATTTTCGTATCCTTATGCTCCAAGGAACGCCTTTATCATGTACACCACACCATCAAGTCGTTTCTCTCCCCATCCTCCTCCTTTGTCCTCACCGCCCGACACCACCACTCCAATTCTCAGCACATACAAAGCAACGTCCATCGCCCTGCCCAGCCACCGGAACCTCCGTGAACCCCCTGGTTGGATCCACCCGCAGCCGGCAGCCTATCCCCTACCTCACCTGCCGTTCGCAACACTAGCACAGCCGGCCCGTTCAATTAGGGTTTCTGTATAAGGTACTTGGCGTTTTCGGTATAACACAATGGTTTAGTCTCTCGCTTTTTTCTTTTTTCTTCGTTTTCTTTTGTCTGTTCAGATATATGACTGTGTGGATTGAATTCGGCAGTTAGGGTTCGGGTATTCATTTCGTGCCCTTGACTGTTTTCGGCAAAAGGAGCAGCATGGATCAACCAGACGATGAGTGCCGCAATGGCGGAAAGCGAGATGATGTGGTGGTTTCCTCACACCCAATGCTCCTCATATTATCGTTTTATGCATCGAGAACTATTTTGTCACTGGAATTTTTTGATAAGATGGTCTCTCTTTCCGAAGTTACTGGACATGAAATGCTTATAATTGTTTGTGAATACACTCAAATTTATGCTTCGTCTGTTTCTCGGGCTTTAGATAACAAGTGCTCCTTGATTTTCCTTTTCATTAAACTTACTCCGTTAACGACTACTTTCTATGATTCATGTTTCCATTTGTTGCACTAGTAAGGATCATCTATCTTCCAAAAGGTGATGCAGGAATTTTGGGGTTGTGATCAGTGATTATACATTTCCACTCTAATCCTTCTTTTGTGTTAACGGTTGGATCGGTCCCTTGATCAACTTTCTCTGGCTGGAAATAATTACATCTGGACAAAATGCATTGGTTTTAGAATGAGGTGCTCGCATTCTTTGTGGTTATTCTATCACTATGAATTCCTTTGATCCTAAACCAAGTCAATGGGGATGATTAACACTGTAGTCCTTCATGCAATGAACATGAAGATATATTTGAGCTTTCAGCCATAAGTTTTGTTTATTTTTTATTTGAGTTAGTTTTCATTGCATGAATATTTGTTCATTAGTTTCTTTATTTCCTTTTTTATTTCATTTTGGTTACTTGTCATGATAGGAAGCTGCCACTCGCCTTGAGGAGCTTAAGAGATCAATGGACACAAAAATGGCTCTTCGTCAGAGCAATTTGAATCCAGAAAGACCTGGTATTGCACACATCTCTTTGTTGCTCTTGGTCTTTGCATCTAGATTAATAGAAGCTGGACATATTAGCAACTGATGATACAAAATTCAAGATATTTGGTTCATTAGCTAAGTGATAGGGGTACACACACGCACACAAAAGGTAAAAAGAAAAAAGAAAAAAAAGGAGGTAGATCTCCTTTCTGTCAGTACGAACACACATTTCATTTATCCGCATCCCATTCTATTTCTTTGGACCTGAAGTTGGTAAAACATGGATTATGTTGCCTTTGTCATAGTTTTGAAGTTTTTGTTGAATCTGGAAACTTCTTGAGGCATCATTGTGTGGATGAATTTTCTATTCTTGGTGGTATGAGATATGCCTTTCATTCTGGAGATGTTCATAAATGCATACTTTGTTGCTTACAATGAACACTTGATGTGATCATCAGTGGTCCACTTGCTTTGTCACCCCTGGTTCTTACCATTATCTGGTGAGCAATTTATAAGAACTGATTTTCTATGATTGTATGACCTAATGGAGGATGCAGGTTGTACTCGACCTTTGTGGGCCCTCTCATTAGTCATTATAATGTAGGCCTATGAGCTGAATTCTCATGCTCTTTAGACAATAAGCTTACACCATAGTAGTTTCCTTTACTAGGATCTTTACGATAGCAAGGATAAGGGGAATTTATGACATGGAGATTTCATTTACTGGTGCATGTCTTGCTGTCATTTCATTTGTAATATCCGAGGCCTTAATGTTAAAGTTGTTTTTTTTTAATGGTTCATGTCTATTTAATTTCAATTCGTTGCAGATCCTGCTTTTCTCAGGACTCTAGATTCCAGCATTAAGCACAATACAACAGTTATAAAAAAACTAAAACAAATAAGTGAAGAACAGAAAGAAGGGTTGATGGATGAACTGAGAACCGTCAATATGAGCAAATTTGTGAGTGAAGCAGTGGCGGCGATATGTGATTGCAAACTCAAAACTTCAGACATTCAAGCTGCTGTGCAGGTAGCTGATATCATCTTGAAACCTGAATTCCACATTTATTATTTTGGTATACGTATACCATTCAAATTGACGTGATGACTTGCCGAATCATTTTATGTGTCCTTATTGAAAGCTGCTACGTGGAGATTGAAATTTGAGTTCACCACTATCCTCCTTTATAATAATGACTTATTAACATTAATATGGAGACCTAATCGTTCATTGTATCAAATATGTCCAGGTCGGAAAGGCTGGAATTTCCTATTGCCGAAATTTCTTGTTTTGTTGATAATATGTTGCTCCGATCATGTCTTGACGGGAATAACTGATTGGTGGTTGTGATGTTGTTCGATGGACGATAAGGGAGAAGGGGTAATTGCGAAATCAGTGGCCTCGCCATGTTAATACAAAATATACGAAGTATGTTCGACACCAGGGGTCAAAGCAATTATGACATTGTGCTTTTGTTTATACAATCGCTTAATAAATGAGATTCCCATTATCTTGGTTCGAAGAGTATGGATGATGATCTTACAGAGGATAAAAAATACTTTGTTGAAAAAAGATGAGCATGTTATAACGTTTATATTTTGTCAACCTAAAGTACCCATCGAGATCAAATGAAATTTCAATAAGACAACAATTCAACCAGTGATGCATAGGTCTTTGAATGTTGCAAAAAAATTTAAGGGCATCTGCGTTGGTCTCATTGGGAATTAGGCAGTTGCAAAATGCCAAGGAGGCTCCTAGGCATCTAACTGTAAAATTTTGTTTTGCTGAGGTAACCATCAGATCGATAACTTCATAGCTTCGAGTCTATCGTCGATTGGCTATTTTTGCCTCAGCATCGTGCTTCAACATGTTATTCTCTCACTATTTCTCTTAGCTGTTTTAGAAGTTTTGTTTTTCATTCAAGGTTCCACCTGTACCTTGTGTGCCACTCAGACAGCAGACTCCCCCTTCTCTCTTTTAACTTGTCCCTTGTCCTCTAGGCCTGGCATGACTATGACTCTCGATGTTTTGTCTCTCCATCATTACTTTATTCTTTCCATACATCCGAAGGTTTTCTTTCTTTTTCAATTTTGAAGCCGAGTGAATTTGATGATGATAATGATCTTTGACTTGTTTTGTTTTTCTGTGTATTTGTGTCTAACTTTTTCCTTAAGTTTCTACTGTTACTTGAAGTGTCGTATGTCTTTATGAAATGATAGTAGAATCATTTTTTAAATGAAACGTGGCCTGACTTAAGGTATAATTACATGTTAGTTATGTTATACTCCTTCTATCCCAAGTTAGATGGAAGCATTTGACTCGGTGCAGAGATAGTGGAGTGTATTGTAGTAGAGTATGATTGATTATGTAGTTTTTAGATTGAAAGCTTGCCAAAAGTGGAAATGTTGTACAATATGAGATATGTGACGGAGGAAAAGCATTGCATATTATATAGTACTTTTTTTGTCCGCCGTCATAACCCAGGTAGAAAAGCATTGCATGTATTATGGGACGGAGGAAGTAGTTATGTTATGATAGCTTTTATTTTGTTGCAAAGAAGAGTTAATTATTGCGTTCGACACTTTTTTTGGTGGGCCTACTATTGATACACACTGGTGTACCACTAGTGAGAGAGAGATTATATATATTAGTGTTTTTTACAGATATTTATGATTGATTCGTGTCATTAAGTGGTGACTGCAAAGCAAATTAATAACAGAAATTAAGACGCTTAAACCGCTGGTTGAGCTAATTGAGTGGCAAAGTGTAGTGATCAGTTGGTTACTTGGTAAAAAATTTTAGCAGTTTGGAGTTTCTTACGTTTATGCTTCTTTCAGAAAGCTTCACAACTGCCGGACTATGCTCACCTCTGAAATTTCTAATGCCTTTATCTTAGGACATTCTCACTATGATGTTTTAAGATCCCTTAATTTGGTGAGGATTCTTAATCTCTGCCTTCACTTTTGTACGCTTTTTGTTTTTTGTTTTTTGTTTTGGGATGAATTTGTACGCTTTCTGTTTATTAGAGAAAAAGGGTGTGAAATGAGTGTGGTGGAGTGGCAGATCCAACCCTTGATTGAGTAATGGATGAGCTTTTGCTTCACTTTCAACTGAATGGTTAAAGGAGAATGAGGATCTTGTGGTGATGCATTTCTAGATCTGTTGGGTTAATTTTTCACAGGTTTGTTCTTTGCTTCATCAAAGATATCAAGACTTCTCCACAATCCTGATTCAGAGCCTGTCCAAAATTTTTACTCCTGGAAAAAACATGGAGGATTTGGAGACGGATCGGAACACAAAGGCTGTGAAGAAGCGTAGTACTCTAAGACTGCTTTCGGAATTGTTCTTTGTTGGAGTCATTGAAGATTGTAACATCTTTTTCAATGTCATTAAAGACCTCACCAGTACCGAACAGTTGAAGGATCGAGATATAATTCAAACCAATCTCTCTTTGCTCTCAACTTTTGCTAAGCAAGGGAGGATTTTTCTAGGACTTTCTATTCCAGCACCAGATGCTAATGAAGAGGTGAGTCGTCTTGTGTAGTTGATGTTTATGATGCTTGTCTTTTACTTCTACAAGATTTGTCTTTCTTTTCTTGGAGAACTAAGATGCCATTTGATGCCTCAAAATCTTCTTTCTCGACAACAATAAATTTGTTATGAGCGAACATTATCAAAATTTAAACCAACTTCAGAGCAAGGTTTTCATAATAATTCAAATTGGCAAAATCCCAAATCGATTCGAATCGACCAATCGGTTGATTCGGATCGATTTGATTCAAACCTATTTTTCATCAATTTTTAGGAGAAAAAAACAATAAGGTAAACATCAACACGAAAGGATAAAAATTAAGCAAAATAAGTAAATAACATAAACAAAAATTATAAAAGTCTTAATTTTATAATTTGGCATCTTTAGGCATTTCAAATTTCAAAGTAAAACACAAATAAAATATTTAGCATTATTTACTAGATACTCTTATTAATGATTTCTAAGAAAAAAAAATGAAGAGTGACGATGATCCTCAAAGTATCCTTCATAATATCTAAGATTCCTATTAAGACTCATCATTAATTAGATTCCCTTATTAATAATTTTTTGAAAATGTGCATAATCGTCTGAATCGGTCCGAATCGGCAGATTCATTCCTACATCCGATTCATTTTAAATTATCTAATTCAAGGTCGAATCGGACGATTATGCACATTAAAAAAATTATGCACAAAAGCGGTGTGAATTGGAGTCGGTAGAGGCCAGAACCGATCGGATGCACCGTTTAATCTGTCGATTCGGTCGATTGCTTAAACCATGCTTCAGAGGTCCAAAATAACATGTGTATCTTTGCACTCCCTCTTACTCTGAAGCTCACGTAGGCCTAAAGCGGGGATAACGTATTGGTCCACCACAAACTAAGTGTCAAACAAACACAATAAGAAAATGAGAGCTGCAAGATTTGTAGCCATGATCAACTTGTTCTGACTCTATGTTATGGGCCAACTCTATCAATAGTTTAAGTTGATGTAGAAGTCCACAATAAAATTTGCTGTTTTCTTTTGATGCAAAAACTAGTTGGGTTTTGCCTTCGAAAGTCTCTGTTCTTTTCATGGTGCATTCATACTTTAGCTTTATATAAATTAGAAATAAACTTGTTCCTGATTATTTGTAATTTTGGAAGGATCATTTCTTTTGGATATTTGAATGAAAATCTTCATTGCTATTCAATAATTGTTCTTTCTTCCTTTGCACAGGTCTTTTGCAAAACAAATTAAAATGCAATTGTAAACCACAAACTGTCCCAATAATGAACATGATTTAAAACAATGTACTATACAAATCGTTGATAAAATGAATGGTCATCATGCTTCATGAAGCTTTGGGATGAGCTGGATCAAATTGAAAGTTTTATTAATAGCCCATGGTTAGTGAGAAGATTTTGATGCCTTCACTAGGATGGATGAAAAGGTTGGGATTAAAGGCTTTATTGTTGAGCCCACTTTTTTCAATTTTTATTAGACCACTGACTGTTAACCGTTTGTTTATGCCTCTGAATCTGTTCAGATGTTTATATCAATAATTCATTGAAAAATTGTTTTCTTAATTTTTCTTGCAGATCTTTAAGGTTCTCACTATCACAGCGGATCAAAAGAAATTTTTCAGGAAGGCAGTTCATGCGTATTACGATTCTGCATTGGAAATTCTTCAGTCTGAGCACTCTGTATGTTCTCATTATTCAGAAACTTATTATTTGACAAATGTTGGTGTGTGTGAGATTAAGTGCATTTATTGTCTGACTTTGTTCACTGATGCTACTATCTGTGCACAGTTGTGGACCAATGGAAGAGTGTTGGAATAATTCAGGCAAAATCTTTGTGATCTTGTTCAATTGAAACAATTCAAACCCTTAGTTTTATGGTTTCCATAACCCCCCCCCCCCCCCCCCCCCCCCAACCTTTCTTCTCATGCTCTCTCTTTGGTTTGTGAAGAATAGACTGTGAAGTTGCCTATTAAGGGAACAATTTCTTTTTAACTTAGTGTTGTGCCCTGGGGAATTTCTTTATTGATACTCTGTTTATTGTGGATTTGGTACATTTTTTCATACTCTGGAGTAGTGAATAATGAAACTCTGGATTTACCTCTTTAAGTGAACAATTCATTTGAATTTTCGGTTGAGTGTGGAGACTCTAAGAAAAATCACCAACAGTTTATCAGTTCGTTTGAACAAAAAATGTGTGTTTTGATTTTTTATTTTTTTTGTTTGGAGGATTCTAAGAAAAATTACCAACAATTTATCAGTTCGTTTGAACAAAAAATGTGTGTTTTGATTTTGTTTTTGTTTTTGTTTTGATAAGGATGCTTGTTGACTCTTGGCGCTGAGTTTCATGACATTATTTGTTTTTTTCCCTATTGTGCATAATCATCTCTTGCAGCATCCTAATGCCTAAACTTCTGCTGGCAGTCACTGCACCAACTGGAACAGGAAAATGCTAAAATACTGAATGCTAAAGGAGAATTGAGTGATGAAAACGCCTCTTTGTATCAAAAGCTACGGAAGTCATATGACAACTTATTTAGGGGTGTTTCCTCGTGAGTCCTTGCCAATTTTGCATCTTTAGTCGTCAATAGAAAAGAGGCATGTGATTTTCCTTCACTCCATATAAACACAATGTTTTTCTGTAGTTTGGCAGAAGCACTTGATATGCAGCCTCCCATAATGCCAGAGGACTGTCATACCACTCGTCTAACCAGTGGAGATGATGCTGCTTCTCCTGTTGTTGGAAACGAGCCTCCTTCTCCTGAACCAGTGTGGGATGATGAAGACACTAGGGCATTCTATGAATCATTGCCAGATCTTAGGTTTGTCATGCTAATTTCCTCCTTTTCATGGATGAGAATACAGGCTTTGTTTTGGAGTTATTTTTATATTAATTTGCTTGCTTATTTTTACCTTTTGAGGATTATAAGTCTTGTGGAAATAGTCTCTCTGTTATTCAAAACAGTGGAAGATCGTGTACATCTCGCATACTTGGACCCTATCCAATCCTCAACATCTGAGTTGTGTTGAGGATTTTGATCTCCTAGGACTTATGCAATTTCCCCACTAAGGCTTTGCATGTTGACATAAATAATCTGCGAAGGGATGTGGAAAAATTTTCTAATTAGCCCTTGGGCAATTTTGAAGTAATAAATGCATTGCTTTGTTTCTTGCAGAGCATTTGTTCCTGCTGTTCTTCTTGGTGAAGCTGAGCCTAAGTTCAATGAGCTATCCACTAAGGCACAAGAACAAGCAACTGTAAGCAACCTTGATTGTGCATTATCCATGATGGAAGAAGCAATCATTCCTCACGCATGCAGATTGTTTTTTTTTTTTTTTTTCCCTCTGCATACATTATTTCAGTGTAGAATAAGTTTTTGCACATACATATAATATTTTTGTTTATAGGTACCCATACTTTACATATTTAGACAATTTCAGTTATTGGGTAAAGTGTCATCTTTTTTTGTAGATCTGCGATTATGAAGGGTTGCTCGGTTATTTTACAGCTTGCAAAAAAATCATCATCTCCTCTTTTTGTTATATTCATAGTTCAATTAATGCTGTTGGAACATGGTCTATGTAAATGTTTTTATCGTTGACGGTAATATGATCAGCTGATATGTACCGTTTGATTGGAATTATGTGACTTTTGATAGTAAAACATGGTCAGCGTGTTAGGCAACTTTTCTAATATTATCATGAACGAACCAAAATTCAGTTACTTTCTTTTCCTTTTTTTTCTTTTTGAACTGCTTTGGTGTCCTATCATTAACATCAACCTCTTGTGTATGATGCTTCTTGATGTGTCCTTTTTTCTTTTCTTTTCTCTTCTTTCCTTTTAATTTCCCCTAGTTTTTAAATATATATGATAGTAGTTTGAGTCTGGTTGTATCTTGTTCTTCCATTTAGGTTGAATTGCCTGAGATAGACCAAGGTCAAGCAGCTACCCATGAAGATTTAAAAGTTGCTGCAAAATCTGGAAGTTTACCTGATGATGCGAAGCCCAATGAGCAAGTGAAAGATAATGAAGGGAAAGGGAAGGAGAAAGATAAAGAGAAACAGGACAAAGACAACGCCAAGGATGCCGACAAAGAGAAGGGAAAAGAGAAAGATATGGCTAGAAAAGGGGAAAGCGACAAGGAAAAAGCTAAAGGTGTTGAAGGGACTACATTGGATGCTCTGTTGCAGCGACTCCCAGGTTGCGTCAGCCGCGACCTCATTGATCAGTTAACTGTAATATTACTTCACTCTGCTCCATCTTGAACGGAATGCTGCTGTTTCAAATGTTCATATGTGTTGTTATACATGTTTACTTTAGGTAGAATTTTGCTATGTGAATTCAAAGTCCAACCGTAAGAAGTTGGTAAGGGCCTTATTCAATGTCCCCAGGACATCTCTGGAGCTGCTTCCTTATTACTCACGAATGGTGGCTACACTTTCTACTTGCATGAAAGATATCTCTACTATGCTCTTGCAAATTTTAGAAGAAGAGTTCAACTTTTTGATGAGTAAGAAGGTTGGTTTGCTACTGGTGGTTTATCCAATCGTTCCTTTATTATAAGGATGTAAATGTTACTATTTCTGCTGTTGATTTTTATTGGTTCCAGGATCAAATGAACATTGAAACAAAGATCAGAAACATCAGGTTTCTTGGTGAACTTTGCAAATTTAAAGTGGCAACATCTGGCTTTATATTCAGTTGCTTAAAGGTATGATTCAGTTCAGAAAGATATATTATCCAATATATATGGTTTGTTGTACATGTGAGCTTTCTTTAACATACTATTTTGGAATGGCATCTTTTTTTGTGGAGCACACTGTCCCATGCTTCCATTGTATTTGGCAGTATTTAGCATGAAAATTATCTCACCATATTTTTTGTCTTTCCATGATATGTTCGATCAGAACATTTTGTTCACTCCATTAATTCTCATTTTTCTTTGTCAAAAGGCAAAGCCATCAACCCACTAAATCCTGTCAAGTCAATGCCAAGAGTCTTTGGATGGCGAGATGTACACTATCTTACCCTAGTTATGTTGTAATAAAGGGATTGTTTTTTGATCTTCTCAAAAGATGTTGAACCGCTAACCACAAGGTTAAGGGAAGGTTGCTTACTTTGCCACTTTGTTAAAAAAATTATCTAAAGATTGAATGATACTAATAGATCTGAGATTTGTTTGTTTTCATTAAGATAGTACATTCATAGGTCTTTTATCTTCCGTCTGAACTTTTGGTAGAGTTGGTTCTCTGTAATTATATATAGGAGCAGATTTAACATTGAGGTCATGATTTTGAAGTATGTTTCACCCATTTATTCACCACTTGATATGTGATGTTTCTTGGCATTTGGTTTGTGGCCCATATGGGCTTGAGTGTGGGGAGAAATGTTAAGATATATATTTGTGCGCTTTCTACCATAATTTCAAACTTTTGGTAGAGTTGGTTCCTCAACATGTTTTATTCAAGTGCTTAGAAATTTGAGCTTTATAGTTGGTTGTATCCTTGTTGAGATGTGTATATGTTTTACTCAGGCTTGTTTGGATGACTTTAGCCATCATAACATTGACGTTGCGTGCAATCTTCTGGAGACATGTGGGCGCTTTCTTTACAGATCTCCGGAGACCGCTACACGTATGGATAATATGTTGGATATTCTGATGCGTTTGAAAAATGTAAAGAATTTAGATCCTCGTCATAGCACTCTTGTAGAAAATGCTTACTACTTATGCAAGCCACCAGATAGACCTGCAAGAGTTGCCAAAGCTCGTCCCCCACTGTATCAGGTTTTAAATGTTTTTTGCATTTAGTTTACTTATGTTAGTAGCGAGTAATACGTCGATATAAAAAGCTTTCCTTTTGTCATTTGCAGTATGCAAGGAAGTTGATTTTCTCGGATCTTGACAAGTCGTCCATAGAGCATGTTCTCAGGCAGCTTCGTAAACTTCCATGGACAGAGTGTGAACCATACCTTCTAAAGTGCTTTCTAAAGGTTCACCGTGGAAAGTATGGCCAGATACATTTGATTGCTTCTTTGACAGCTGGCCTTAGTCGCTATCATGATGAATTTGCCGTTGCTGTTGTGGACGAGGTAGAATTCTCAGCATATTGTCCTCATGTTGAAGCAGTTTTTGGGCTTTTTTATCATTGGTCAGTAAATTTGTTAAGCCGCTCTTGTTGGTACCGGAAGATTAGTGAGCTCAAATATTTCCTAATGGACCTAGAGGTTTTTAAATGAATGGAAGTGCATATTAAGTGGCGCTTTGTTGCATGCGATGTTTTAGTTTTATTACCTAGAATTTAGGCATCCTCATCCTTCAATATTCAGTCAAAATTTCATGGCATTCTGTAAGAACATCAAATTGCATGAAAGTTCGTGCAGACTCTCTCCTCGATTACCTGATATAATTTAGTAGCAAATTGTTGGGGCTTCATTTGATGATATCGCACTTTCTTTGATTTAATAAAAGGCTATTCAAGTTGCTTTCAAATGATTCCTGATACTTGTGAAGTCTAATGCTCGTTATTTTTTTTGAGCTGCCATCACCTAAACGTGATAATGTTTTTGAAATGTAATTACAAAATCATGAAACCTGGGAAATTGGTGACATTATTGTTCGAAATAGAGTATAGCGCCGAGGACGTTCATTTGACTATTTGGTGTCTGAAAATTGAGAGCTGTAGATTGGTTTATGTATTGGTAGTTTGTGGTCACTTGGAGTTTGACATGGAAAGGAGAAGCTAGATAGGTCAGTTATGCTTTTCTGGCACCTACAAGTTTCTGTTTTCGGTTTCGGCCTTCGGGTTTGCTTTACGTGCAAGTCTAGCAGTTCTGCTTACTCAATGTCTTACTGCAGGTATTGGAGAAAATCAGGCTAGGTCTGGAATTGAATGACTATGGTATGCAGCAGCGACGCCTAGCCTACATGCGGCTTTTAGGAGAGCTATACAACTATGAACTCGTGGATTCATCTTTGATATTTGAGACACTGTATTTGATGCTTGCATTTGGTCATGGTTCTGAAGAGGTATGAGTCTGCTTCACACAATATAGAGTATGACATTGATAATTGGTGGTAGTACTACCAACTGCAATGTGCTAGACTGGCCTCAATGTTTAGTTCTGCATCTGCGCAGCAAGATGTGCTGGACCCTCCAGACGACTGCTTTCGTGTGAGGCTAGTCACAACACTACTTGAGACCTGTGGGCATTACTTTGGACGAGGCTCTTCCAAGAGAAAATTGGATAACTTTTTGATGCATTTTCAGAGGTATATCCTGGGTAAAGGCTTGCTGCCTTTGGATATTGAATTCGACTTGCAGGTTTGTCATCTGCTCACTCTGTTATGTTCGATGCAATATATGTTGTGGAGGGAAGGAAAAATTGGCATAGCTATGCTGGTTGAGTCGGTAGACATTCTCGTCTATGTAAGTGTAGGAAAAGTAATTAACAGGGCATGGTAATAACACTGGATAGATTTGTCCTTCTATTACCATGAGAAATAACAATAAATCGGGTCTTCATCTTGTGACATGAGTTTATATGTATGATGGCTTCATTCTCTTGTCTTGTGCAATGTCTTTCATCATGCGTCGCATGATCTTTCATGTTTTCATGAGCTCCTTGAAGTTTCTATTTCTCTCTCTTAATTAGCATGTTATTCTTTGTTTTACATCTCTCTAGCTACAAAGTCATCTATGTTTACCTTGTTTGTATCACCGTTGTGTAACTTAGTTGCATATCCTATCTTTCCTTGTATGACCGCTTATCCGACACAAGATTTTTATCTCATGAGTTCTTTTTTTTTTCCTCATCAATTCTTTTTCTTTTTCTTTTTCTTTTTCTGGCATGTTGTCAGGTATCTACCACTCTGACTCATACATTGACTGATAACTGTGTTACAGTATTTTCCTTTGAGCTTGACTGGTATATTAGTACTTCACATAACATACTTGACAGTTGACACTCTTCCATTTCAATGGTTTGGATTAAATCGTCCGCTTGACGTTTTCATCAATGATGCCCCATCCTTATGCAACAGCAAACTAATATACTTGAAAGACTTTTTGGGGAGAGGCACTGTTTTCATAAGTACCGTGTCATCGTTGTTTACACGTCTAATCACACTAATGTAGAAAACATTTTATATATTCCCCTTGTACATTCTCCAACTTTATATTTGTCGCTTCTTTCGTATGTTCATCAGAGTGGTATTATTAGCAAATAGCAGGAACCATGGTACCTGGTCTTGTCTGTGCCTAGTTCACTTATTTATAACTAGTAGAAACAAATATTGACTTGAGTAAATCCTTGATTCGAACCTGTTTTGATCAGAGACCAAGCAGTTTCTATAGCTTGAGTTCTTGCATATGCAAAAAATCCCTAATAGATGACTTGCAAAAAACTTGTTTTATGAAACTACTACTTTCATTTTGAAAGTGTTCCAAATTACATTTCTTTGGACCGAATACTGAACTGTTCTTAAATTTCATGCAAAACCTCCAAGTTTAGAGAAATGCCAGAGAGTGATGGTTACTTACTGTGAAACACAAATGGCTTGTGTTTTACGTGCAAACTTCAGGTTGTTTTTGTAATTTATAACAGATTACAAGAGCAGCTGTATGGAGCAATGTTTGACAAAAGACTGCGTACTGATTGCATACGATAATTGAAAAGGGTTGGAATAATTAAAGTTGACAGATTTATTCAGAATTTATCGGATTATGCCCGTATGTTTCAGTATTACACTAGGAAACACAAATGCCTTGTTCGATATGCAGACTTTATACTCTTTGTGTAATTTGTTCAGACTAGAGCTAGAGTACGGGGCAATTTGTGCCTGTAGTTGAGTATGGAGCAACTCTTGACTGCCTTCTGCTAACTGAGAAAAACAATACTCCCTTCGTCCGGAATAAATTGTGCAAAATTGACTCGGCGCGATAATTAAGAAGTTTGTCGATTTTGTGAATCTTTACCATTTTTTCCTTTATGAAGATTAAAGTGTGAGTGGATGGAGAGAGAAGTTAATGATAAAGGTGATGATGTGATATAAAGTAAGGGTATTTTGATTTTTTTAGCTTTTTAAGGTTGTTTTTTTATGGAAGTGTTATAATTTATGTTGGACGTTCATTTTTAATAATGTGTCACAATTTATCTAAAACGGAGGGAGTATTTGAAAAGGTTCAAAACTAAGATAAAAAAAATTATTCAGAATTGATAGTGAGAGATCCCCAAGTATCTTGATCCATATCTCATGAAACTAAAATTTATTCGTTATTGAAAGTAGCGAGAGATCCCCTAGTATCTTGATTCATGTCTCATGAAACTTGCATTCATTGCACCCAAGGACAATCCTGTTTGCAATTGACGTTCTGTTTTGGAGCTATAAATGTTTCTGATTTTTTAAAAGCAGATTATATGTTCAAATCATTGTCCGGAAATCAGACTGTTTGGAAAGTCTGTTTTTATAAGCTATTTTCTTGATACTCTGTGCAGTCAACGTGCATGCACAGTTGAAATCCATCCCAGAAAGATGTTGATTTGATATGATCTTGAAGCACCAGTCTTACTAGGCCAAAAATTTATTAGAGGGTTCGAGAGCCCTAGCAACTAATGCTAAAATAGGTTTTTTATTCTACTGGTTCGTGTTTTACAGGAAAAAGTGTGGTTTTTTTTTTATGTCCTCAACTACACAATGTTTGTTCTATTGGTTCTATTCTGCCGCACCCACTGTTTGTAGTTTTCATGTAGTGTTGACTTGATATCTAAGTCTCTATTTCGAACAGGACTTGTTTGCTGTTTTACGGCCAAGTATGAAACGATATACATCTTTTGAAGACATCAATAAAGCTCTTGCTGAATTGGAAGAGCATGAGCATAAGGCCAGTGAAAAGCACTTGGATGCTGATAAATCTACGATCAGGAGTGATCAATACACTCTTTCCAATGGTCGAGACTTCTCCAATGGGATTGAGGGAAATGGTAGTATGCATGAGGATGCGATTGGAGAATGTGAAACAGACTCTGGGAGTGGCACCATTGGGCCAGAGGGTCATGATTTTGAAGATGAACTGGATGTCGAAAACCATGATGATGTGGCTGAGAGCGGAGATGAGGAGGATCTGACAGCCCCTCCCTCTGAAGAGGACGATGAAGTTCATGTTAGATCGAAGGTTTCGGCTGTCAACCCTGAAGAAGTAGCAGAGTTTGATCGGGAGCTGAAGGCTCTAATGCAAGAGAGCTTGGAATCACGCAAGTTAGAGCTGAGGGCTCGGCCAACAATGAACATGACAATACCTGTAAACCTGTTGGAATCTTCGAAGGACCATCATGGAAGAGTGAGCGAAGGGGAAAGTGGAGACGATCCATTAGATGATGATGATGATGATAGAGGGAGCAAGGAGGTCCGAGTCAAAGTGCTGGTGAAACGCGGGCACAAGCAGCAGACAAAGGAAATGTACATTCCCCAAGATTCTTCTCTTGTGCGGAGCACCAAGCAGAAAGAAGCAGCTGAGCTGGAAGAGAAGCAGGATATAAAGAGGTTGGTTTTAGAGTACAATGACAGAGAAGAGGAGGATGTGAATGGGGTAGGAGGTGCTCAGTCGACAGGTTGGGTGCAAAGCGGGTCTAGCAGAACACCTGCTGGTCGAGGCAGCGGTTCATGGGATGGTAGTTCAGCTGGGAAAGGATCTGGATCAAGAAACCGCTTTTACTATCAGTATTCAGGGGCTGGGTCATACTACAGCAGAAAGAAATAACATGCATTGTGACTGTTTGCATAAAATGCAGTGACCGGAGGCCATTCCTTGTGACCTCTGGTAGGGAAATGCGCTAAGGTTTGTCCCGCTGGTAGGAGAGGTGTGAATATCATGGTGCAAGTACTCTTTAGAGTTTGTGTTACGGATGATGTTCTGAGTTGTCGAGAATTGATGTCAACGCATCGTATTGCTACTAGACATGCTACCTGACAGATGATTCCCTGCAGGCTGTGTTGGTGGTTCAGGTCTTGACGTCAACATGTTACCTGACAGATGATTCCCTGCAGGCTGTGTTGGTGGTTCTGGTCTTCACGTCAACATGTTAGTCGTGAAAATGTAGTAGTAATTTGTTGGGGAAAATAATGTAAACACCAGGAACTAGAAAGATGACATGGGCACTTTTCTAAGATTCGTTGTGTTTGGCCAACTGCTTTCAGAAGATGTTTTGATGACTTGAACTTGTATAGGGCAACGGTGGACTTTATTTCATGTCATTTGTCAATGAGTTCAAAATGTAGCGACTGTTTTTGTTTGATCTGGTACCTTTTTGACAAATATTACCAGTACTCTCGCTGATGCACGGTGACGTTGTGTTGGATGACAAGTCTACTTTGCTCCGACATTACCATATGATTGTTCTCCTTATCCAAGTTTGAGAAGTGATGAACATAATGACTGATATATCCTACGGATTTCAGGACTGCCTTAATTACTTCTTCTTCCGTTTCAATTTTTTTTAACATTGATTAAATATATGTAAATTTAGATTTTTTTTTTCTAATTCTTAACCATATAATTTTTTGATCTTCATCTTTTTTAATTTTCAATTAAATAAAATTTTCTAAAAGGTTCCAAAGATTATGGGATGAAGAAAGGAGGACATATCGACCTATTTGATAAATTGTTCTAGTTTGTTTTCTATCCTGTCTTTAAGAATTTGACGCTCTTTTGGCATTATTGTTTAGAATAATTATTGTTGTTGTTGTTGTTGTTATTTTTTATGATTATTATTTGTTTTCCATTGTATCACTTGTAATGCTACAAAGTAAATGCTACCAACAACATGTTGTAGTGAACATGGAAGATTATAGTCATTGACTGTTTTTTAGATCTTTTTTATAAATAAAATTATCAAACTATGATTACAAACAAGTTAATTGACAAAATATGCATTTTTTCAAATGTACTGAGATAAGGCGTAGGGCGTCATTCCCAGAAGAAGGTGTCCTGTGTTTTTAGTAGAGGAGAAGGCGCCCTACAACTTTAATTGGGATGAAGACGCATGACGCCTTTGGTTGGGATAAACCCACATCGGCTGAGGCGCGAGAAAGTCCTTCCTTTCCCTCTATAAAAGTCACATTCCTCCCTCATTTCTTTTCAATTTCAAATATTTAAAATTTCAAACTAATTTTAAATTATTATATTGAAATTTTTAAATTTGAAATTTGTTTAAAATAATTTGTAACGAAGTTGTTGCAAGGACGAACTTGCTGCGACGATGAAAGGATTAACTTCAATAAAGATAATCCTAAAACTTCTAATTTTATGCTTTTAATATGCTTAGTTAATGTATTAGTTAATGCAGAAAATAGGAAATAATTTAGTTAATGTAGAAAGTATCAAATAATTTAGGAAGTAGTCAGATTAGGAAATAATGTAGGAAGTAGTTTGATTAGGAAATAGTTAGATTAGGTTAGATTAGGAAATAAGTAAAATAGTAAACAATTAAATTAGAGAAATAATTTAGGAAGTGATTAAATTAGGAAATAATGTACTTAAGAAGTAATTATCTTAGAAAATGAATTAACTTAGAAAATGATGTATTTAGGAAGTAATTAACTTAGGAAATCATGTATTTAGGAAGTAATTAACTTAGGAAATGAATTAACTTAGAAAATAAAGTACTTAGAAAATAATTAACTTAAAAAATGCTGTGCTTATGACGTAACTAACTTAGAAAATAAATTAGCTTAGAAAATGATGTGCTTAGGACGTAATTAACTTAGAAAATCATGTATTTTGGAAGTATTTAACTTAGAAAATGAATTGACTTAGAAAATAAAGTACTTTGAAACTAATTAACTTAGAAAATGATATGATTAGGAAGTAATTAACTTAGAAAATGAATTTAACTTATAAAATAAAATACTTCGAAATATATAACATTGTTTAAAATAATAGTTATTTCATAATAATTTAGGAAACAATTAGAAAAATAAAAGTTAGTCAAGAAATTAGATGATACGTATATCGTATTGCTATCATATGTAATTATGAAATCTCAATCTTTATAGTTTTAAAATGATATAGGTATGACATTTCAACAATTCCTAATTTTTTATTAGTGGGATACACCGTGTACGGAAATTAACGACGACTATCAGTTTCGGGGGAATCGAAAGTTCTTTTGCATTTCATTAATGGCTGGGATTGACAGATTATGCAATGGACATCTATGAGAAAGTTGGTGAGGGTTTGGAACCTTACCAAATCAAAATCTTGGCTAAGGTGCCTCAAAGTCTGGGCATGTTACACATGTTCCAACTGAAGGATGATATATTTTTGCAAACATCATTCGACATACTTCTGAACACTCAATGATGTTATGCGATGTGATTCATGACGTGCAATGTTCCCGATGTTCCGGCACATTCAACTTTTCCAGCACATTCTCATCAATTTGTTCCAACACAGTCTCAACCATCTATGGCCGTGGAAGTGGCTGACGATGAGGACAATGGTGATCTTATTGTTGATTTTTCCATCGTCCCTGCTCGTGTAGCATCGAAAGGGGCTTCTTGGATGCAATACAATGAAAACGATTGTTTATCGAGCTTTGATGATGACGTGGACAACGAACACGAGGTTGATATCCCAGGAGACCACGAAGCAATGGATGATGCAAATGTTGATGAGCTTACGAATTCTGACAGTGAGGATGGCGATGATGGTGAGGATCATATGCAAGCCGAAGAGGGTGAGGGTGAGGGTGATGATATTGTTGTTGTTGTTGTTGTTGTGATGTTATTGTTGTTGTGCACGCCGGTGATCACAATCTGATTGCTGCTCTGACTCCAGGATGGATACCAGAAGCACTGAACGATCATGACGAACTGATTATTGTCATTTATCATTCCGACCTTAGGGTTAACATGGAGTTTGATTATATGAAGAAATGCTTACACGATCGTTGAAAGTCAAGGTCATCCAAACAATGATACAGGGGAATTATCTTCGTAGGATCAGTTACGGGAAAGCATGGCTTGCCAAATAGAAAGCTATTGCAGATCTTTCAAGTGATTGGGATAAGTCATTTTTTATACTTCCTATGATTTTGGATGCCGCGAAGCTAGTCAACCATGGTTCAATGGTAATCTATCGCTGTACGTCGATGAATATTCTCAATCATGTGTGGTTCAATGCTTTTTTTGGGCTTTCAAACCCTCAATCGAAGGATGGAAGCATTTTCGTCTTGTGATCAGCGTTGATGCTACTTTCCTCAAGAGGAAGTACCACGACACCATATACAAGATACAACGGGAGAGTCAAAGAGGATACGACTGGATAATTAATGCATGTGATCGTTGGCTCATAACGGGGGCAGAAGATATGGTACTATGACTGCCAACCAATCGGATTTAATTCTATCCTCAAAGATTGTCGATCTGTCCCTATTACTGCACTGGTGTAGTTTACATTCTACCGTTGTAATTTGTATTTCACAGATTGAAGGATGAAGTCTGAGGTAGAGATCGCTGAGGGGTTGGTGGTGAACTCTTTATTTATGCATCATTTCCAGAGTAAGAAGAACAAGACACATAATCATGTCGCCACTATGTTTCATCATGATTCTTGGCATTTTGAGGTGAAGACCGATCGTTTGTGGAATGACCCAATCACCAAAGGTAACTACACTCATGAGGTCAACTTCTTGTAACACACATGCACTTGTGGGACATTGTAGCTATATCACTATCATTGTAGCCACGCCATGAAGTGTTTTATGCAGTTTCATGTAGATTCAAATCCATACATCGATGATTTCTATAGGATTACCACTCATTTCAGCACTTGGAAATTGTAGTTCATGATCCGAGTGTCTGGCCCCCTACGAAGGTCCCATCATCATGCTAGGCCAAAAACAAAAAGGAATAGGGGTATACGAAGGACACATCGTATCCATAATGAGATAGATGTTCGACTTGCCCGAGGAGACATCCGTTGTCATCACTGTAAGCAAGTTGGGCATAATGTACGGAGTTGTCCCAACAGAGTCGGTAGTTCTAGTTCTTCATAGCCTAGGTGCATAAACTGCCGATAACCTTTCCAAACAAAGCTCCTGTTCAATCGCCACCTATTGCTCCACCCGTTGAAGTCATTCCTGGCCCCTTTTAAATAAGGCTACCTAATAACTCTGGAGAAGAAACTTCGAGGCCAAGCAATACTAATTACTTCATCGTTTTTTTTAGATTTATATGTATAATTCTATTTCGAATGTTGAGACAACTTCATTACTCATAATAAAAGTATATAAGTTATTCATCTCATTATATTTATCCTAATCATGTGATTATTTAATTGGATGCCACCGTGAAATCTCAGTAGGCATTTCTTACGAGGCTGTAGTAGTGCTTCAATGCCCCCGAAGGTGGAGGGCGAGATTATTGATGATGTCCACGTGTCGGGTCCATTACTCGGTACGGTTCTGACTCATTAGACTCCGTACGGATCAGAGGTCATATGGAGAGGTGAGGTTGAGATCTTACTCTCTTTACTTTGATGGATATAGAGGTTCTGTAGAACTTATTGATAATATATACTTCCCTTTTATTATTTATATTTTAGGAGTTGGATCTTTTTCTGATCACACGATCATTCATGGGACCCACATCCGAGGATATTGGAATGGCTTGTGTCAGTCAGAGTAGGGTTTCGATGTTTCCACAGGATAATGGATATTCCTATCGATCATTGCTTGATTACAACACTCGTGGAGAGCTGGATACGTGAGACGCCAATTTTCAATCTTCGCTCTAGGGAGGCCATACTGATGCTAGAGGATGTAGCGTTACTTCTTGGTTTTCGTAGTTATGGGACTTCGACCATCGTTCCTACTAGAGACGAATTTTACACCTTGTGCAGTCAGCTTCTTGGACAGACTCCGGGTTCCGGAGGAGGTCATACTATACTATTACCTGGCTTCGCACTCACTTCAGAGAGCTATCGGCCAATGCGGACGAGGAGACAGTTACTAAATATGCAAGAGCATATATTTTACATTTGATATGATCCCAGCTCTTCTTAGATGGCATAGGAGGGGAGGTGATGTGGCTTCATGTGCTTGATTGCTAGAGTGAGATCTCCAGTTATTCTAGGGGACTCGTCATTCAAATCCTTTTATATAGGCCGAGATTCGATGGCTATGCTATTCTACTACAGCTTTGGGCAAGGGAGAGGATCCCGATTATGGATCCACCATCTCTTGTTCAGACGTTTTCTCTAGCTTGCAGATAACTACTTAATCTCATTTTCATAAGAAATGTTATCTTCAATACATCAATTTTTTTTTTCATGTAAAGGTGGTCTCCCGTTAAGGGCAAGCACCTTATGAAAGATAGTAGCTCCACTATTCGTCATTTTAGGTCATTGTTGTTTCAGCATCCGACAATGAAATTCATTTGGGAGCCGTATATCGAGGATAGTTTGGATGGCATGCTCGAAGAGTTTATGGATGAGAGAGACAGAGCCATTTGGTTCTCTCATGTTCATCTCATCCACTTTGCTATAGTGGAGTATTATGTGCTATTTCTTATGGCACGACAGTTTCTTCGGATCCAGACGATCTCACTCGGGCACAACATGCATGATGAGTTACATGACCTCACCAAGCGTGGGCGAGGTGCAGATTTTGATTGGCTCCATCATCATCAGGCACACGTCAATCGTTGGAATGACGCAGAGTGTCATTTTTTGCTATGTAGTCACCAGACCGAGGTCGAACCTTCTACTGCCCCAGGCTACATGCTATGGTATTATCAGATCACACGACAACGCATAGGTCCTTCCAGGATTCATCGTACAGGTGTGATTAGAGGCCTGTTCCACGCTACTAGTGGTATTTCTGCTCTTATCCGTAGAGGATCATCGCACATAAGAGAGTCGTGTAAGTTTCGGGAGCAGTTCAATATATGAGAGATAGCACGTCGGAGAATGGGCTTCAGCAGGATTTTGATTCAGAGGTTGGATCATTGGACAATGAGCCAACCCAGTGCACGGACGACCAACCCTATCATCTCGAAGCTAATCATCACCATGGCGAGGCTTCAGGTCCAGACGGTGATGATGATGCTTCAGATGCTGACGATGCTGGTTATTCCGATGATTTATCCCCGAGGCATTATGCACCATCGGATAGGTTCACTCCATCTACCTATACAGGCGGACCAGCTAGAGGAAGAGTCAGGGTCAGAAGACGAGGACGAGACTGATTTATTCTCTATTGTATTGTATCATTTTATTTTAGGGACGAGTTATCTAAACTTTCTACTTATGTATTATCTATAGACGAGTTCTTTGGACTTTCTATTTATGTATTATGTAGTTTGGATTTTATAGTTTTATTATTTCTGATTTATCATGTATTATGTAGTGTCATACTTTGATGTCACACATTATGACTTATGTATTATCGATCATGTACACCAGTATCTTTCACGTATGGTTTTCATTTTATTCATCGGTCATCTAGTCCAGTATGTTTTAGTTATAGTGTTTATTCTATTTATCGATCATGTATTACTCATTTATACATGAGCCTATTGTTTTAGTTATATTCTATATTTTTTATTGGTCTTTCCCAAAATCAATCATCAATTAAGAGCGTCTTGTATTATGCACTTTATACATTTATCGTTTCATATATCATCTCTATATCTCTTAACGGATTTATTAATCGTTTCTATTTTATCTGTCATTTTACAATAATATGGGCTTTATCAAGATAGAGATTAAACTACACGTCGAAAAGACTTGGTTGTCCGATCTGACCACGAGAGAAATCTCATGGTTCAGTGAAAAACTAAGAATATCTGAGATGCGTTTATTAGAAGGACTCTTATGCCTAATAGTGGCCAGGATTCGAGCAAAGGATTGCACGTTCAAATCAAACTCCAAAATTAAAATCATGTACGTAAACGAGGATTCTCTCTGTCTTAATTACATTCAGATCAATTCTGAAAAAAATTGGTTCTGTCTTCTTCGTTACTCTCATTCAATGGATCAACCGACCTAACTTTATGCTACCCAGGGCGGTTACAAGATTGCAGAGATGTACTGAAGATCAAGATTCGGAAGGAAAATTGCCGATGTATGTCATTCACGAATTGGAGCTAAAGGTTTTAGATCGTATGAGATTATGGATGATCAATATTCAATTTGACGTTACATGATTGTACAAATATACGAGACCGACACCAACAATCGCGGAGTTCCTGCATGGCTAGTGATGAATCTCACAGCCAATCACGAAGCTTCAAGCTCAAATACGAGTTCAGAGAAAATCGTTGTTTATCTATATTATGCAAGAGACCAAAGCACGACACCGAGAGACCCAACACCTGATTGGTTTTTATGATGGTAAACTGACTTTTCTAACAGTTAAAATGTATGACTCTCTTCAATTCATAAAGAATTGCATCCCTTTTCTCGAGAACGATCCTGCAACGTGGAAAACTACATATTCGGATCCGGTGATCTCCTACGTCTATAAAGATACAGTCACAAATTGTTGGAAATATCAAACGATTAGGTCAGATGAGGTTGTGGAAGAAATTCTTCAGGAGCACATGAAAAACGGAACAAATCCATTATTCTTAGTTCGTGAATATGAATTAGTTTAATCCAATATCCATATATTTAAGATATTTGTAATTAATAAAAAATATCCATATGTTTATTTATAATTAAAAAATCATATCATCCATATATCATGTTAGAACTTTTTAAGTTATATCAATATAACTATAACATTTGATCAATCATATATTTTTTAACGTGATTTTTTTAATGAATCTTTTCTACTCTATTATCCATTATTTACTTAAAAATCGATAACTAAACTTAAAAATTTCTATATCACATAAATACATTTATGTTTAGCTTTTGATAATATTATAATATATTATGATATTTTCTGTGTAACGCACGGGTCAGTAGTCCAGTGTTATATTAATAGGTAAAAAAATATAACAATGTTTAAGGTGTTTCATTGAATTATAATGTTATTAATGAGTGTGGATGTGGAATTACTTCTTTACCCAATGAAAGGCTCCCTACGCCTTTACAAAGACGCCGTGCTCCTTTAACTTAGGTAAAGACCCCCTGCGTCTTCTTCTTGGAATGACGTATGATGTCTTCTCTCGCTACATTTTGGAAAAAGATCTATTTTGATAATTAATTTGTTTATAATCTTAGTTTGATAATTTTATTGGTAAAAAGACCAAAAAATATAATTTACTCAAGATTATATGAGACTGCGGTAGTTCATATTCTAATCTTAACCAATCGGTCAATCATATAGGATTGGGTAGATAACCCAAGATTGGAGGATCTCTTAGGAGAGGTATATTTTATAGTATATATTTACATATCTTAATGATATATACTGCATTCTAAATTTTCATGTTAAAGCAACCTGTCACGGGGTTAGATTCTCACAACCCGTGCGGCACTCAAACTACTCCCACCCTTCGTTTGAGCTCAGCCGAACTCGCTCGCCTGAAATGGAATAGGAGAGGGTAGCTAGTCCAATATAGCAGTTTATATGCTTAGGTCAATGTCTAATATATATAGCTGAATGAGTAAGCCATTTTCACATAGGGAATGCTATAATTTGATAATAAATAGTGACGTTTTGCTATTAATTAACAATGTTATCCCAACGGCGTGTTTGATAATTTAGCTATTGTTACAAATAAATGGTGAAGAATGTTCCACATATTTTTTGAGTTTTTCTTGGTCTTTTTTCTTTATGGATTTAATTGACTAAGCTTAGCGTTATGGAAAAAATGACTATAGCCATTTATGTTGCTACATATAGCGTGAGATTTAACAAGTGTCAAAATTTGGTTAGAAAGATTAAACCCATTGGAATATATTTGTGAGCCATTATCATATTTTGACTATAACAATCTATATTGCTATTTTATTGGACATGCTCTAATAGTAATTTATAGTAGAATTTGAATATACATAGTTGAATGAGTTTTTATTTACAACTAATGTTTTATTTTTAATTTTGAAGATATTCTAATGTTAAACCAACCAGTTAATCATGAAGGACTGGGTAGATAGCCCAATATTGGATCTGTTAGGAGAGGTATATTGTGTAATTTTCAACGTGCTGTAATTTTGGTGAGACGGAATGAGTAGAAATTTATAATAGCATTTGAATTGATATAGTTCAATGAGTCTTTATTTACAAGTAATGTTCTTTATTTTTAATTTTGAAGATCATGATCTAGAACTAGTAACAGAAGTGTGTAATTGCTTTTTACAGTTCAATGGTATAGGAAATGTGTGTTTTCAACCTTTTTTCTTTATTTTTTGAAATGGGTGAAAAGTCACTTTCGAAATGGACTATTACTAGTTTTATAAAATAATGAAAGTGTGTGATCTATGTGCTTTCCAAATTTCTTTATCGATTGCAAGTTATTATTATTGTTTTCTTTTTGGACGATTTACCTTCCGACAGAAAAATTTGGATGACACATATATGCTAGTGTTGTCATGTAACGGCCTACCCCTTAGAAAAGGACCTAATGCCCCTTTTCCCTATTTTTTTTTAGAAACATCAAAATCGTTTAACGATTTTAAAAAACTATTAGATGGTTTTTCTAGAACCGACAACGGTTCTAATAGCATGAAAACCTAAAAACCCCTGTATATTTCAGTCATCCAAAACCATCAACGGTTTTAGAAAATCGACAACTTTTTTCATTAAATCGTTTACGGTTTTCATTTTCAAAAATGAAAAGATTTTTACCTTTTGAAGTGATAAACTTTTAAGTCTTAAGGGATCATCCACACCCTATATGATAAGCTGCTCAACCAACTCCTCCAAGAAGAGGAGAGGTCAAGGGATCAAAACCTATTAAGTGCGGAACTACTTTGTGGTGGTGAGCCCATCAACAAAAACTGATTTAAATGGTCCTCCTGATTTGCTGGCTATTTGGTTGATCAAAGGGAAATCCTTCGAGATTTTCTTTTAAAAAAACTTATTAAGTCTTAATAACTATTTGTTTCCAACAAAATAACAACATTTGAATTGCTAAGTTTGTTCCAAAGTTTTGAATCCTTCACTTGCTTCTTCGTCATATTCCTCGGATGGATGAACTCCCATGTACCGGTTTCCGGATTCAAAACACACTTAAGGGTAACAAGATAAGCCGGAGACCCCAAAACCCTTGAAACTATTTTCTACCTTCTTCTCCTTACTCAAATCAAACCACGATACTCAAGAATTTGGGAAATATAATTCTCAAATACAAGAGACTTTCCATGATCTTTGGCACATTTGTCCATTTCATAAAGAAGAAAGAAAGAAAGATTGATCAATCATTTTCTCAACCAATGTATACAACAAGAAAATCTCATTACGTGTTGGATCATCCATCCCCCCGATTTTTTCCTTTAACCACTGACCTACTATAAGATGCAATATCCTCATTTTGGGTCCTAATTCATTAGCATGAAAGACATAGGGATTTATGATTTTATATTTCAACAATATCTCATAACCCTTTCTATCATTAAACCCTTTAACCATTTCCCAACATTTTTGTTTAGCCTCCGCTATTCCTTCAAAATTGATCCCCAATGCTTGACCAATAATCTTCGGATTGAGCATAATGTTTTTATCCTTAACCAATGACCTACCTATAATGGCTAATTCTCTACGGTATAGCCTTAAAGTGAGCACAAAAATATTGCACCATCTCCGGATAGCATCTAGTTGTCCTATTGGTTATCAAATCTTTTTAACCTTGAGCTTCAAACCAATCACTAAACCTCAAAAGGTTATTTTCCTCAACCCAAACAAGATCACTCACATGGCCATAATTAAGTTCCTTTTTCAATTGTTCATTGTACACAACCTCATAATGATCGGATAGCAACTCAAGAGTGGCACTAAATTGACTACCACCCATAGGGTCGATTTGCATGGGTCTCGGATGTCGGCATTCATCACGTTCTTTTGACGAGAACCACCGATATTTTCATTGATCTTCAACTTCTCCACACGCACGTCTTTCGTCGGCCTTCGTTTTTCCTTTCCCGTCTCTTTGACAGGTTATTTCCCCTTTCCCTTGTCAACATTTATCTCCATAGAAGGATTATGACGGGGTGGAGCACATCGGGGTTATGGAGGAGATGAAATCCTCGATATATCAGATACGTCGTAGTCATCATCCGATCCACCATCATTACTAGGTTCTCTTCGACCTCGGGTGTTGAGCATTGAAATCAAAACGAAAATTAGGAGTGAATTTGTTAAAATCATGGTATTTTGATGAAATTGATGCATGGGAATTGAAGAACGAGTGTAGATATGATGAGATTTGGACTCAATTGGGTGTGATTTGTAGTTTGGGTATGTTAAGGTTTGGGGTCAAAGAGAGAGAAGTGGGATTACATTCCAGAATTGGAAAAAACCATCATCGATTTCTGGAAAATTATCACCAATTTTAAGTGTTTCAGTTAATTTTGCTCTTAGTGATCGAAAATCGTCAAACGATTTTTGAATACCTTAATCAATTTTTGGTGTTCTAGTTTGAGGTCTCTCAGTGATTTTAAACCGGTGACGGTTTTGAGGTGTTTGAGGTTATGTGCTCTCAGTGATCGAAAATGGGTGACAATTTTGATGTTTTATATTGAAGATGGTCTCTAGACATCAAATCTGTGGCAGTTTATTAAAAATCGGTGATGTTTTTCTATTATTGATAATTTTGCATCAAAATAGTTTACGATTTTCAAAAAATGTTTACAATTTGTATAATACTAAGCCCAAACTTATCTAGGTCCTAAGCTTCTTAGTTACATTATTAATTTTAAATAAAAATTCAAGATGAGGGGGACATAAAACCTTACTGCATGAACTAATTTAACATTCGAAAATAATATTGCTACATACATTATCAAAGGCATATCAAAAAATCACTCTAAAGAAGTCACAATATCTTCCATCTCTTTCAAACTCCCTATCGCATTGCTTTTTTGTCTTGCTCCTGGTATCTAGCATCAAGATAATCCTTCCAACATACCAAGCACCAGAGAGTTCAAACTCTTAAAGTTTATCTCTGTTTGACAATGATGATTTGTTTCTAACAGTTCTAAATATCAAGCAATAAACACAAGTAATAGACACAGTATTTATACTAGTTTAGACACTCGTTATCAAATGATAATCGAGAGTTTAGTTTAGTCTTCCCTTGGTGACAAGTGTAGTCAATCCAAGAGGTGAGTATCACTATCTTCTTGTTTGAGTTTACAAAAAACAAAACTCATTTTTACAAGCTATCTAACTTGTACAAAAGATGAAGGATACCCCCCCCTCCCCCTTTCATTATGATCTTCATGAATTGACTCTCTTGATTAATCTTTGAAGTTATGATTGCCTTGCACGCTTGTCTTTCAATCTTATTCAGCAGCACTACTTCAATGAGCCTCAACAATTCTCTTTTATAGGCTTAAGGAAAGACCCAATAGCATGGTACTGTTTCTGATGTTGACACTTTGCCACTCGTGTCCCCCACCATCTTGTTTTTGATGCTGGCAGTCCACTAACTCCAGAATTTATGTCGTTGCTGTTTATATCTCAAATCTTTCCTTTGAATGACTTCAGACCTTTGACCCCACCTCAGCAATTATCTCTGTTGTACTCTAGTCTGGTGTAACCTTTACTCTGCACCCAGTCTCTATCGTATCAATAGTCTGCATCCCATACTATAACCCTAGTCTATACCCAGTTTCTGATGTAACTCTCGTATACACTCAGATCTTATGCACTTCATGCATTGCTGTGTTGGTCCTTGTTTGTAAGCTCATTCCCAGATCCTGAAGCCTTTGATGGTCTTTTTTTTCTCACTAATGCCTTAGTTGCTTAGCCATAGTTCTTTATAGTAGTCTGCATCTGGTGGCTCACATGATGCCCATTATCTGTAGTCGTTTGCACTCCAGCATCCAACCTAGACTGGAACTAGCTACTTGACTTCTAGCCTAAACACACTAACTACATTATGACTAATACATCTCAGTTTTGTTACATCAATTTCTATACAATTGGAGGGATTGCACATTCCTATCAATCTCTCCCTAAATTGATGCTAACAAAAACTCCCATGTAAAACAACAAGTTTACAACTTTTCTTACTACTTGTATACATTGTTTTTCAAACCGAAAAAAAAAGAAAAGAGAAATAGAGATATTTGTGCTTACCTTTAATACTCCTTTCCCTTGCTGCTTTTATGCCTTTGTTTCTCTTCTGATTCTCTATACTTGTGAGATCTTTCTTCTCACTCTTTGTGTTGTCTGTGTTCTTCATAAGATTGTTCTCCATGATGTCTTTGTCTCTTTGCAGACCCTTCCCTGTCTTTGTGAGAGAAAGCTCTTTTCTTGGTTGTAGAAGACTTCTCCTCTGAGTATCAGCTTGGATCTTCTGTTACTCTACTACAAGAGTACTCTACGACTCTTCTGTAGTATGCTTCTCCTCCTTTTTTTTGTTTGCATTCAGGGTGGAGGTGAGAGTTTCAAGGGCAGTATGTACAGCATGGAGTTCAGAGAATATGTTTTTCTGAACTACTTCCAGTTTGGTTTCAAGGAGTCCAAACTTGGTGTCATTTGTGCGTATGGTCTCATTAAGTTATTATTGAGTGGTCTGCAGAGCCTTGTTCAGTTTCCTTAGATCAGTTGTATGTTGACTTTTGAACTTGTTGAGATTTGAAGAGCTCAATCTGTATTGTTGAAGGTTGATTGCATTTGGTCAATGATCCCTCTGTCAGTTTGTCAAGGGATGTTTGAAGGTCTTCAACGCCTTGAGTTTTGGTTTCCCATTCATGTTCAAATTCTTCTACTATTGCCTACAGAGTGTCGAGTAACTCATGAAGTGCTTCTTTGTTCCATTCGTGCATGTTGTATATTTCTTGATCTAGTCTTTGCAATCTATATCTGATAGTATCCTCAAAGGGTAAGGAGTGTGTCCTTTCTGTTGGTGGCCTTGGTTGAAGTTTGATGATTTGAACATCATCATCAAATGCATCCTTCAGTGTCTTGACTGTAGATGGGGGAGTGGGCTGTGTTTCTAAATGCGTTGCTGCTTGGTATTCCTTGTGTAAGTCCCATAGAGGCTTGTGTTTGCACCTTTCCAAACAAGGAAGAAAGTGTAAACAGCAGATTCGATAGACTTTGTAAGGCTAGATGAGTTAGAGTTGATTGCTCATCCCCGTCTACACCTTGTATGAAGTCGTCTGCATCCCAGTTCGCTATGGATGTAACTGTTGTTAGATTTTCAGCTATGGGCCAGTCCTCTACTTGTTTCTCGACTACAGGTTGTTCAATCTCAATTGGTTCTGTTGCTTGAACCTTAGCTGCAAGTACAATTACTACCTGTGTCTCTACTATAGATTCTTCTATTGCATATCCTTCTGCTGGAGAGTCAGTCCCTTGGTATTCGACAGTTTCTTCTGCTGTCGGTTCATCTATGGTTTCTGCAATAATTGGTACTTCTTCATGTCCTTCATCAGCTTCTTTTTCTGCTGCAGAGGACTTTATTACAGATGGTTCATCAGCATGATCTTCTGCTACAGGCTCATCAGCTTTGGATTCTACTGTAGGAGACTCTACTGTAGTGGCCTCGACTGCTGTAAGCTATTCCTGGACACCTTCTTTTATAACTTGATCAATGATGTCATCATCATCTTCTTCAGTATCAGGATGTTGTTGATTACCATCATCATTACCATCATCTCCTGATGGCTGATGTTCTCCTAAGTGAGGTCTTGAGGGATAATCATATATCTCCTGAGTTTTAGCTTCGACATGTTTAGCTAAAAGCTTTTTTAGCTCAGCCTCAACTGCACGTGTGTTTACAAACCCAATGGGTCTGAGTGGAGCATGTTTAAGTGTAGTAGTCTTCAAGGTGGAGTCCTTGAATTCAAGTGCTTCATTAAACAAAAAGTTTGCTTCTTTTGGTCTTCTTGACCTACTTGCCTCCTTCACCAACTGAGCTAGTTGTTGGACTTCGGCTTCTGATATCCCATCAGTTTCTCCAATCAAATTATGTGATTTTTCTGTATAGGGTCTTTAATCCTAAAGGAACTAGTTTTGGTCTTGCAGACTTTGTAGGTCTTTTGATGGGAGGTTTGTGGTGCTTGACAAACTCCTGGATCATCCCCTCAGCTTTTGTCTCTTCTCCATCTCTACTTGTGGCGATTTTCCTAGCAGTCGATAGGTTGAAATAGTGAGCTATTGAGCACTTTCTTTTATAGCTTTAACTGTCTGCAGAACTGCTTCAATGACCTTTTCTAGAGAAAGTCTTGTAGGTCTCACTACAGTAGTTGCAGTTGACCATACTTCTATTGTAATAGATGGATGATTTTCTACAAGTGTGGATAAATCCATTCCAATGCTAAAGATTCAAACGATTGCTATTGTGGTTGCCTCTTCAGTAGTTGGTCTAATTTTTAATGACCTTGCAGCAAAGGTGGGCTGAGGTAGTCTTGTTCATTGCAATTCATTGAGATCTCCTTCTATTTTCCTTATCTCATTTTGTGAGTATCCTTGTGGAATGAGTTCTTGCCTTAGTTGAGTTCGTGGTCCTTCCCTAACCACTTGATAGCTCTTTTCAGCTTCCATGATAAGGTTTTGGAGATTCTTATCTGCTCCAGCCTTCAGAAATTCCAATGCCAAATTGGCATCATGAAGTGCTGCTACTTTTGATGCCTTTTGGAGTAGGGTCTTTGACGATGATGGTTCAGCAATTGCCCTAGTCTGCACTAAGGCAGATTATGCATCTACCTCCATGTTAGTTGTCTCTATACCTGAAAGATCTAAGATTGTTTCCTCGTCTGAGGTCTACATGACTAATTTTCTCTTGGCTTCCCTGAGCTTTTTTAGCTTGATTGGTTGAGGTTTGTTGACTTGTTGTCTCTTATTCTTGGCACTACTATAGTGGTCTGCACTGCTGCTTTTGGAGATTATTCTACAGACTTCCTCCTGGTCTGTACGCCTGTAGAGTGTTGTGACTGTTCTGCAGGTTTGATTGTAGTTTGCACAGTTGCAGTCTTCTTTGTCAGTCTAATAGGCTGCTTCCCTATTTTCTTGACATCTATCTATTTGGCCACCGTCCATGACCTTTCCTCCTTATCAGATAGCTTCAGCTTCTGTTTGAGAAAGATGCTGATTATCCTTTCAAACAGTGGTTGCTTTGATTGTACAGCTTTGGCAAGCTGATGCATGAGCAATTTTGCCCAATTGAATTCATACTTCGTGAGGATTGCACACATGATTTCTTACTGATCAGTGATAATCTTGTGCTGTTTGGATAAGAACTTCTTCATGGTCCTTATTCCGTCATTCCACTTCTCTTCTACAAGCATGGCATGCCTTCCTGTTGTCACAATTGCAGGTGGAATAATCCTCGACCCTTTATTTGGTAGTTGAAAAACTGAGCAAAGTCATCTGCCTTGATGTAGATTGCAACTTTTGTTGCAATAGAGGTGTAAGAGATCAATTGCAGATTGTCTGTGACTTTGACCTTGTCAATGAAATAAAGTACTTCATCGTCAAAGATTCTGCTTGTTCATTTGCAGAAGTACTTGTGATCAGCAACTTCCTTTACTTCATCTGATTCGTCTCGTAAAGTATTGAAATTGAACACCACACCAGTTTGGAGTTCGACCTTTCTTGATGGGCTAGATTCATCAGATTTATTACTCTTCTTTGAGACATTTGATGGAGTGTTGGCCATTTTCAAAGAGCGTTTGTTGAAAATCTTGAGTTTCAAAAGTGAATTTGAGAAAATTAAAAGTTAGGGTTTTCAGTTTTTAATGTAGTAGAGGGCTTCGAGATTAGAGAGGGAGTGAGAGCGCTTTAGAGAGAGGGAGGGAGAGTACATGAGAGTGTAAAGTGATTTTCATTTAGAAAAATTTCTCCTTTTATAGTCTTCAGAGATATTATCGTTGCTAGAAGTTTCTAGTCGTTACACAGTAGTGCCCAATTATTTTGACCGTTGCGTGATTTAAGGAAAACCGTTTTATAAAGTTAATATTCTTTCCAAAAATAAATACAGTAAAGCAATATTATTTCTAGTGTGAACTGTTAGACGGTTGCAGATGATGAAGATCAGATGAGCCACCAAATACAGACTACTACTGAGGGCTTTGGATAAACAATTAAGGCATTGATGAAAAACAAAAAAACTTCAAAAGTCTTCAGAATCTAGGAATTGAACTTGCAAACAAGGACCAACACATAATGTATCAATGTGCAACAGATCTGGGTACAGACGAGATTACAGAGGGACTGATGCAGATGATGTCTCACAATATAGTATGCAGACTAAGGTGCAGTAAACTGGGTGCAAGAGAGGTGGTTGCTGATGATGAGGTCAGTGGTTTGGAGTCAGTCAAATGACGATTTGAGTTAAAGCAGTAACGACACAAATTTTGGAGACAGTGGACTACCAGCATCAAAAACAAGATGGTGGGGGATATGAGTGGCAAGATGTCAGTATCAGAAACAGTGTCAAGCTTGATAGGAATGTGCAATCCCGCCAATTGTATAGAAATTGATGTAGCAAAACTGAGATGTATTAATCATAATGTAGTTAGGTTGTTTAGGGTAGAAGCCAAGTAGGTAGTTACAGTCTAGATTAGATGCTAGAGAGCAGATGGCTGCAGATGATGAAGATCAAATGAGCCACCAAATGCAGGCTACTACAGAGGCTTTGGATAAACAACTAAGGCATTGATGAACAACAAAAGAACTTCAAAGTCTTCAGGATCTAGGAATTGAGCTTGTAGATAAGGACCAACACAGAATGCAGAATACAGACTAAGGTGCAGTAGACTAGGTGCATCAGAGGTGGTTGCTTATGGTGGGGTCAGAGGTCTGGAGTCACTCAAACAATAATTTGAGTTAAAGCAGCAATGACACAAATTTTGGAGATAGTGGACTGCTAGCATCAAAAACAAGATGGTGGGGGATACGAGTGATGAGATATCAGCATCAGAAATAGTGTCAAGTGCAGGAGAAATGCTGTTGAATAAGGATTGAAAGGCAAGCTACAACAGAGTTCAGATTGTTGAATCTGTGTGAAGATCGTGAGTCTTTATCTTTTATGTAAGTTGTCAAACTTGTAATAAGATGTTGTCTTGTAAGCTAAAAACAAGAAGATAGTGATACTCACCACTTGGCTTGACTACACTAATCACCAAGGGAAGACTGGACTAAGCTCTTGTTTATCAATTGGTAAGAAGTGTCTGAACTAGTAAAAATATTGTGTCTCTTTATTTGCTTTCATTGCTTGATAATTAGAATTGTTAGAAATCAACCTTCACAGCTAAAAAGAGACAAATTCCAAGAATTGGAATCTCTGCAGTAGACCTTGAACTGTTAGCTGCAGACTGCCCAAGTAGTCTGCGTAGAACAGTGGTCTGCAAATTCATAATCCGCTGCATAAAATTGTTAAAATTCGAATTAACCTATTCACCCCCCTCTAGGTTATATCTTGGACCTTACAATTGGTATCAGAACCTAACTTTTCAGACTTAAAGAGTTCTTGGAAAGAAAAGTTCATATATCTTATTTGCAAAGAAGTTACTAACCGTTTGTGTGTGTGAAGATCATCATCAACAATGGCACCACCAAAGTTCCCCAAATGTCCCAACAGTGGAGAATCTCCAACTTGCTCTTTCGACAAGTTCAACCACTGGAAGCTAAGAATGCTTGCACATCTTAACTCAATAGACGAAAGGATGCAAGACATTGTCTTGGATGGACCTAATGTTCCAATGATGCCAGATCCAAAAGATTCAACAAGAGAAGTACAATGACCAAAATCCCTCTCGTCCAGAGAAGACTGGGATCTGGAGATGGTTGATAGAAAAGTTATAAATCAAATATTCAAATCTCTTGATAATAACATGTTTGAGATTGTGATTCATACTAAAACAGCAAATGAAGCATGGGAGGCTCTACTAGTAAGAAATAAAGGAACCAATGAGATTAGGGAAAATAAGAAGGATGTATTAATACAACAATACGAAATGGTCTCAATGAGATCTGATGAGAATCTGACTACTTTCTTCGAAAGGTTCAATGTTCTCATCAACAATATCAAAACCTTAGGAAAGACTTTCGAAAACAAAGAAGTCAAGCTAAAGTTTGTGAGATCTCTTGGTGAAATCTGGAATACAAAGACCACAGCTATAAGAGAATCCATAGATCTAACAAAGATGTCCCTCGCTCAACTGTATGGTGTTTTGCATACCTACAATCTTGAGGTTGAGCAAAAGAAGCAGATTGATGATGCAAGAAAGAAGACCATGGCTTTCAAAGCTCAGTAAAGAGTTCTGAAATCCATGGCAGAAGAGGAGACCAATGATACCTCGTCTGCAAGTCAACACGGTCTATCAGAAAAACTGGCACTGATAGGAAAGAAGTTCAAGAAGCTATTCAAGAAAGAAACCTTCAAGAAGAACTTTTCCTTATAAACCAAGGATGCAGAAAAGGAAGTCAGTTATAACTATAGTAGACCAGGAACTTTGTTGCACAATGTAGACGACCAACACAAGACTTGTCTGCACCAAAGTTCAAAAAAGATCTCAACAAAGTCACCTCTGGAAGAAAAGAAAAAGGCAAATCTTATGCAGCAAAGACATGGAGTGACACTGACTCTGATGATGAAGATATCATATCAAACGCTCAGCTATGTCTCATGGCCGAAGAAAATAAACAAAAGCAGGTATTTGATCTCTCTGACTCAAAGGCCTCCATAGAGGAATTGAAGAAAGCACTTCAAGAAACTTCTGAAAGCTTTATTTCTCTTTTAAAGGAAAATAAAGAAAATCTTAAGCAGATTGTAATTCTCAAAGAGAAATGCAATTTAAATCAAGTGATTAATAATAGTATAATCAATGCTCAAGATAAACTAAAAGAAGCAAATGAAAAGGTGAAACTTCTCAATGCAGTAGTCAAAACACCTACATTGAGAAACACTGAGCTTCAAAAGCAAGTGGATGCTTGGAATGACAAGATCTTGGATCTGCAAAAATTACTCAACACAGATCAATCCTCCCATGATAAAACTGGATTGGGATATAATGACTAGTTGAACAATGATGCAGACAAAAAGGTCATTACCAAGGAAGGTAAGCATACCACAGCAAAAGTTCTCTAGAAAAAGAACATTTCTACTGTAGCAGGTGTGCAGAAGAAGAGTGTCTTTACTGCAGCATATATGCATAAGAGCCAACGCTCTGCTACACAGACTGTGCAAAGGAGCAAAAGCTCAACTGCACAAACAATACTGAGTAAGAGCGGTATGCTCAAGAGATCTCTACTGCAAAGTAAGATCTCTACTGCTCAACCTCACAGGAGTTAGAACATATTACGAGTACATGCTTATGATAAATACCACAAGGAGCAGAATGCAAGGAATTCAAAGAAAGACCTTATGAAGCTCAGCATGCACGTAACAGAATGGAATGACTTCTCCAGAAAAACTTGGAGAAAACCATATTTGAGACACATCTGCTCATGTCAGGAGCAGCAAACATATTACCAGTACATGCTTATGATAAATACCACAAGGAGTAGAATGCAAGGAATTCTAAAAGGGAATTCAAAGAAAGGCCTTATGAAGCTCAGCATGCACGTAACAGAATGGAATGACTTCTCCAGTAAAACTTGGAGAAAACCATATTTGAGACACATCTGCTCATGTCAGGAGAAGCAAACAAAGTGGAGCAGACCACTAAGAAGCATAAGACCAAAGGTTTATTGCTTTACCTATGGCAAAATAGGCCACAAATCATTTGAATGCTGAAACTCACACAAGAAGATAACTCAAGTGTGAATTCCAAAAGCTAACCAATAAGGACCCAAATGAGTGGGTACCATGTACAGTGGGTACCACTGTCCAGGACCTAAAATACGGGACCTGGACAGTGGATGCTTATGACACATGACAGGAAACAAATCCATCCTTGATGACTATAAAAGAACAAGGACCTCTTGTCATATTTGGAGGAGGAAAGGCTAGTACAACTAAAGGTTATGAAATCCTTGGTACAGGTTCCGTAATCTTTAGAGATATTGCTTATGTTAAGGGCTTAAAACATAACCTGCTATCCATTAGTCAATTGTGTGATAAAAACTATGATGTGTTTCACTTATGATACATGCCATGTAAAGGATAAAATCATACAAGAAGTCAAATGACTAGGAATTAGAAAAGGAAATATTTATGCAGTAAACTTTGATTCATCACAATCAGAAAAAATAACATGTTTCTATACTAAAGAAGCTGAAGATACAAACTGGCGTTGGAACAAAATATTAGCTCATCTTAATTTCAAAACTATAGTGAGACTATCCTCAGAAAACCTAGTAAGAGGACTCCCTCAAATAAAATTCAAAAAGGATAAACTATGCAAACCATGTCAGGAAGGAAAGCAGACTAGGATAAGCTTTAAATCTTTAAACTCCTCAGAATCAATTAGAATTCTTGAATTGTTACATACAGATCTTTTTTGTCCAAATGAGGTGGAAAACTTAAACAGAAAAAGATATACTCTAGTTATAGTAGATGATTACTCCAGATATACTTGGGTAATGTTCTTTCATAAAAAGAGTGAAACATGTAGTCTGTTGACAAGGTCCCTTAGACAGATCCAAAATGAAAAAGGAATAGAAGTAATCACAATTAAAAGTGATCATGGTACTCAATTTGATCAGACAGAAATAGATGTCTACTGTAATGATCATGGACTTAAACACAACTTCTCACCACCTAGAATACCCCAACAAAATGGTGTGGCTGAGAGAAAGAATAGAACACTCATAGAAGAAACTAGGACAATGCTTTCTGATGCAAACTTATCTAAAAGTTTCTGGGCAGAAACAGTTAATACAGCCTTCTATACTCAAAATAAATGCACAATTCACAAACTTTATAAGAAAACCCCCAATAAGAAAACACCAAGTGTCAAATATTTTCATGCTTTTGGATGCATATGCTATATACACAATAATGATAAAAGATATCTACAGAAATTTGATCCTAAGACAGATGAGGGAACCTTCTTAGGATATTCAACAAACACCAAAGCGTTTAGACTATACAATAAAAGAACACAGACTATTGAGGAGTCAATTCATGTATCATTTGATGAAAAAGAAACATTCATAAGGGATGCAAATGTATTTGATGAGGAATGTGCATGCAATGAATAGGCTGCAGAAGAGGTCATTAAGACTGCAGATAAGGAAGAGTCGTCTGCACACAATGACACTGCAGCAAAGGGAGAAGAACAACCTCAACAACAATTGGAAACAAATGAACAAGGTAAAGGAAGATGGATTAAGGCACATACAAAAGATGACATAATAGGAGATAAGAATGAATCTGTGTAGACTAGAAGGGCAACAAATGCAGAATGCCTATCCGCTTGTTTCATATCTGAAATAGAACCAAAGGTAATAAGTGAAGCTCTAAATTTTCCAAACTGGGTAGAAGCAATGCAATAAGAACCAAATGAGTTCCAAAGAAATGAGATATGGTATCTTACACCAAGACCCAAGAACTATCCAGTGGTAGGCTGCAAATGGGTATTTAGAAATAAATCTGATGAAAATGGAATAGTCATCAGAAATAAAGCTAGATTAGTTGCTAAAGGGTACTTGCAAGAAGAAGGAATTGATTTTGATGAAACCTTTGCTCCTGTAGCAAGATTAGAAGCCTTAAGAATATTTCTTGCATGTGCTGCATATGAAGGATTTAAAGTCTATCAAATGGATGTAAAAAGTGCATTTATTACTGGAAAGTTACAAGGGGAAGTTTATGTTGAACAACCTCCTGGTTTTGAAGAGTCTGAATATCCATGATATGTATATAAGTTAGACAAAGTTCTATATGGATTAAAGCAAGAACCAAGAGCATGGTATGAAACTCTCTCAGAATACATAGCTGTAGAAAGTTGTGCTGCACAAATACTATGGTATTACATTCTCTGAAACTTCTATATTTTGTTACAACACGTCTGCAATGACAATTTCAGAAAATTCAGTTTTTCATTCAAGGACCAAGCATATTGATGCCAGATATCACTTTATCAGGGATCATGTGCAAAAAGGTTACATTAAATTGAAATATATTCCAACAGAAAAATAAGTTGCAGACATTTTTACAAAACCTCTAGATGAGAGTAAGTTTTACTCAATTTAGAGGAGAACTAGGTATACTTGACTTAAAACAGTAAAACTAGCAAAAAATGCTCTACTCCTCTACTACATATATAGAATGGAGACCAGCATTATTTATGCAGATGAGTATTATCGCTTTACTACATGCTGCTTACGTGGATGCAGACGAGAAACATGATTACTTTACTGCATTTATTTTTGGAAAGAATATTAACTTTACAAAAACCGTTTTGTACAAATCACGCAACGGTCAATATAATTGGCTAACACTATGTAACGGCTAGAAAATTCTAGCAACGGTAATATTCTTTAGAGACTCTAAAAGGAGAAATTTTCTAAACAAAAAATTACTTTACGCTCTCTCTCATACTCTCTTTCTCTCTCTAAGCACTCAAACTCTCTCTCTAATCTTGAAGCCCTCTACTGCAATCAAGAACCGAAAATATTGACTTTCAATTTCTATCAAATTCAACTTAAAAACTCAAGATCTTTCAAACTTATTCTTTTAAAATGGCCAACATTCTATCAATTATCTCAAAAAAAAAAAAAAGTTCTAAGAGTTATAAGTCCGATGATTTGAGCCCATCTAGAAGGATCAAACTCCAAACTGGAGTTATGTTCGACTTCAGCAGCGTTCAAAATGAATCAGATAAAGTAAAGAAAGTGGTAGGTCTTATTCAAGAAGCTGGACTCAAGAATTTCTGTGAGCAAACCAGCAGAATTTATGAAGAAGAGGTACTTGATCTTATTATCAAAGAAAAAGTGACAGACAACTTGTAGTTAATCTCCTACACCCCTACTGTATCGAAGATAGCCATCTATATCAAGGCTGATTGTTCAGACCTTCAACCTTTCCAATGAAGGACCAAGGATTATTCCACCTGAAACTATAACAATAAGATAAAGTAAAGAAGGTTGTAGGTCTTATTCAAGAAGCTGGACTCAAGAAGTTTTGTGAGCAAACCAGTAGAATTTATGAAGAAGAGGTACTTGATCTTATCATCAAAGAAAAAGTGACAGACAACTTGCAGTTAATCTCCTACACCCCTACTGTATAGAAGATAGACATCTATATCAAGGTTGATTGCTCAGACCTTCAACTTTTCCAATGAAGGATCAAGGATTATTCCACCTGAAACTATAACAATAGGGAGGCATGCCATGCTTCTACAAGACAAGTGGAATGAAGGTATAAGAACTGTGAAGAAGTTCTTATCCAAACAACATAAACTGTTCGCTGACATAGTCAAGGAAGTCATTCATTCAAGGGAATTCAACAAAGATCAGATCACAACTGATCAACAGGAGATCATGTGTGCCATTCTTACAGGACATGTAGTCAATTGGGCACAATTGATTATATATCAAATTGCAAGGCTGTACAATCAAAACAACCATTGTTTGGAAGGGTAATTAGTATTCTTCTCAAACAGAAATTATAGTTATCTGACAAGGCAGGGAGGCCATGGACCATGGCCAAACAAATCGATGTCAAAAAGATAGGCAAGCAGCCTATTGGTTTGATAAAGCAGACTGAAGGAGTAAAGACCGTTATCAAGTCCGCAGGCAAGCCACCCAAGTCTGCAGAAGTGCAGACAAGAAGACAAGCAGTGGAGACAACCACTGCACAAACAAGATTAGCAACCAAGCAAATCAAGAAAGCACCAGCAAGAAGAGCATAACCACTCAAGAAGACAAAGCAAAGAACAACATAAAGGAAGCGGATTATGCAAGCTTCAGATGAAGAAACCATCTCAGATTGTCCCATTACAGAATCAACTCTAATGGAGGTGGAAGTACAGTCTACAGATGTATAGTTTGAAGTTAAAAATGTGCCCTTGTCCTCAAGAATGCCTCCTAAGGCACCGGAGCTAGCTGTACTCCATGATGCCAATGTGGCATTGAAACTGTTGAAGCATGGAGCAGACGAGAACCTTCGAAACCTTATTCTGAAAACTCAGAAGAATCTACTGATGGAGCAGACTACTAAAGGACCTAGAGCTCATTTCAGAAAAAGACTCATTGCTGAAGGATATACAGAGAATGACATAAGGAAAATAGAAGCTCTTCTTGTAGCTCTGCTGACGGAGCCAACTCAAGCTATCTTTGCTGCACCCGCCCTCACGATAGGATCAACTATAGCGGAGCCAACAACTACTATAATAATTCCATTCACAAGTAGTGGAATAGACACCTCTACAATTGCAGAAGAGCAACCGTGCACTACAACAGAGGTTTGGACAACCAAGTAAGACCTTCTCCAGAGAAAGTCATTGATGTAGTTATTCAAACAGTGCGTAACATAGAAAAACAAGCTCAATTGCTCAGAACCAGAACAGTAATACAACCTCTTCACTGCTTAAAGAGACGAAGCCAGCTGAAGAGTAGTTGAAAGAATAAAAAGAAAGCATGATTCAGAAGTTTATGGCTTAACACAAGCTCCTTATAAAGAGCCCAACAAGGACTGGAAGACAAATAAGATCCTCCAGACCAATATTGGTCCCTTCAGGCCCCAAGACTCTCTACAGAGTTAATCCAGACGAATCTCATACTTTAATTGGAGAGTCAAACAGGATGACAGAAGTAGAGGCTGTTCAACTAGCTCAACTGCAGAAGAAGACTGATAGGTGATGATGGAAATAATGGAGATGACCAACCACAACCTCATTCTCATGATGATGATGATATCATCGATCATGTTGCAAGGGAAGGAGTCCAGGAACAAATTATTCCAACTGAGACTACAGTAGAACAACCAGTTGATGAACCTGCAGAAGAGCAACCTACAGACGAGGAATTAGAAGCTCCCACTGAATTTCAAGAAGAAGGCTATGGAACAGAAGAATCGACTACAGAAACACAAGTAGTGATAGCTCTAGTAGTTGAGGTTCTAGAACCTACAGAGGTTGACCAACCTGCAGCCGAAGACTCTACTGAAGCACTAGCTGAGATACTCCTTGAGGTGACAACAAAGGTAGAAACTCATAAAGAACATGAAGAAAAATTCCCTAGAGTAGAAGAGCTAATGATAGCCATATCAACAGCAGGATGGGATCTAACGATACCTTACACTACAACTGAGCCAAGGAATACAGACGAGGCAGAACAATCCACCCCAACTTATCTAGCGCTACAAAATCTATCTAACCGGTTGTTTACTCCACCTTCCCTCTTTGGAAAGATACAAACACAAGCAGATCCACCCACCATACAAGTTGCAAAAGGCATGCCAAGAAGTAGTGCCTCTGCAGACTAGACAACCACTTCTTCTGTAGTGCAGACTATGAAGGTAGCATTCAATGATGATGTTTAAATTCTCTTAGTCCAACCAAACCTATCTGCAAAAAGACTACCCTCCTCCACTTCAAAGGATACTACAGGCTATAGACAAGGAAAATTTGACCAAGAACTCTAGAACATACGCGAAAGGAACAAAGATGTCCTTCATGAGTTACTTTTCACACTCTACAGCTGATAGCAGAGAAGTTCGAACATGAAAGGGAAATTTGAACTCAGGGCTTTGAGGAACTTTGCACATCTCTTGACAAGCTAAGAGTAGGGATTTCCAACAGTACAGGTTGAGCTCCTCAAATCTCAACAAATTCAAAAGCCAACCCAAAGAAGATCATAGAAGAATAGCACAAGAACTATAAACCACTACAAAGGAAATGCAAAGAACAAGGCAACAGCTTGATAAAACCCTGCGCATCAATGACAACAAGTTTGGACTCCTTCAAACCAAGCTTGAAGTAGTTCAGAAGAACATCTTCTCCGAACCTCAAGCTGTGTGGACTGCCATTGAATCCATTACCTCTACCTTAAATGCAAGCAAAAAGGAGAGAAGCAAGATGCAAAAGAAGCACAAAAAAACTCCTCCAGTAGAGGAGTAGACTTAGGGGGAGAAGTCTTCTTTAACCAAGAGGAGACATTCCTTTGACAGGGAAAAGTCTGCTAAAAGACACAAACATCAGGGGGAACAGTCTCATGATGAACGCAAAGGAAAGATCCAAAAAAGAATCAGAGGAAGAACACAAACACAAGCGCAGCAAAGGAAAGGAGCATCAAAGATAAGTTTAACCTCTCTACTGCCCTTTCTTTCTATTTCTTTATGTTTGTAAAATGAAAAACAATGTAATTTTTCAGACAAGAAAAGTTGTAATCTTGTTGTTTTACATAGGAGTTTTTGTTAGCATTGATTTAGGAAGAGATTGATAGGAATGTACAATCCCTCCAATTGTATAGAAAATGATGTAATAAAGCTGAGATGTATTAATCATAATGCAGTTAGGTTTTTTAGGCTAGAAGTCAAGTAGGTAGTTACAGTCTAGATTGGATGCAAAAAAGCAGATGGCTGCAAATGATGAAGATCAAATGAGCCACCAGATGTATACTACTACAGAGGGCTTTGGATAAACTACTAAGGCATTGATGAACAATAAAATAACATCAAAGTCTTCAGGATCTAGGAACTGAGCTTGCAGACAAGGACCAACACAGAATACATCAATGTGTAGCAGATCTGGGTGTAGATAAGGTTGTAGCAGGGACTGGTGCAAATAAGGTCTCATAGTAAAAAATGCAGACTAAGGTGCAACAGACTGGGTGCAGCAGAGGTGGTTGCTGATGGTGGGGTCAGAGGTCTGAAGTGAGTCCAATGAAGATTTGAATTAAAGTATCAACGGCTTAAATTCTGGAGAAAGTGAACTGCCAGCATCAAAAACAAGATTGTGGGGGACACGAATGGTGAGATATCAGCATCAAAAATAGTGTCAAGCTATAGTAGGTTTGTTTCCTAAGCCTATAAAAGGAAACCAATGAAGCTCTTGGAGAAATGCTGTCGAATAAGGATTGATTGACATGAGTGCAAAAACAATCAACATTCAAAGATTACTCAAGAGAACTGAATTGTGAAAAGAAGAGTTCACTAATCTACAAGAAGAACAGTCTCTGCAGCAGAGTTTAGATTGCTGAATCTGTGTGAAAATCGTGGGTCTTTATATTTTTTGCAAGTTGTCAAACTTGTAAAAAGAAGTTGTGTTGTAAGCTAAAAATAAGAAGATAGTGATACTCACCTCTTGGCTTGACTACACTGGTCACCAAGGGAAGATTGGACCTCGTTTGACTGACTCCAGACCTCTGACCCTACCATAAGCAACCACCTTTCTTGCACCCAAACTACTGCACCTTAGTCTGCATGCTGTACTGTGAGACCTTGTCTGCACCAATCCCTGTTGCAACCTTATTTACACATAGATCTTTTGCACAATGATGCATTCTGTGTTGGTCCTCGTCTGCAAGCTTAGTTTCTTGATTCTGAAGACCTTGATGTTCTTTTATTGTTCATCAATGTCTTAGTTATTTATCCAAAGTCCTCTATAGTAGTTTTCATCTGGTGGCTAATATGATCTTCATCATCTATAGCCGTCCGCTTTATAGCATCTAATCTAGACTGCAACTACCTACTAAACTGCAACAACCTAACTACATTATGATTAATACATCTTAGATTTGTTATATCAATTTCTATATAATTGGAGGGATTGCATATTCCTATCAATCTCCTCCTAAATTGATGCTAACAAAAACTCATATGTAAAACAACAAGATTGCAACTTATTCTAATTTAAAATTTACATTGTTTTTAGTTTTACAAACCAAAAACATAAAGAAATTGAAAAGAAAGAGTAGTAGAGATTTTAACTTACCTTTGATGCTCCTTTCCTTTGCTGCGCAGTCTTTTTGTTTCTTCTTCTGATCATAGTAGACGGTTGCTCTTTTGTAATTACAGAGGTGTTCATTCCACTGCCTGTGAATGGAATAATTGTTGTAGTTGTTGGTGCTGCTGTAGTGGTTCCTATTGTTAGGGAGGGTGCAGCTGAGATAGCTTAAGCTCGTCTAGTCTACAAAGCTACGAGATCAGCTTCTATTTTCCTTATCTCATTCTATGTGAATACTTCAGCAATGAGTCTTTTTCTGAATTTAGCTCGAGGGCTTTCAGTAGTCTACTCCATCATTAAACTCTTATGAGGTTCCAGGATGAGGTTTCGAAGGTTTTCTTTTGCTCCATTCTTCAAGAATTTTAATGCCACATTGGCATCATGGAGTGCAGGCATTCTTGAGGATGAGGGCTCAGTAGTGTGTCTAATTTGTGCTTCTGCAGATTATACTTCCTCCTCCATTAGAGTTTATTCTGCAGCAGGGTGATCAGAGATGGTTTCTTCATTGGAAGCTTGCATGATTAGCTTTCTTTTTGTTACCCTCTGCTACTTCTTCTTGGGTTGTTAAGCTTTTCTTGTAGGTACTTTCTTGATTTTCTTTGTGGTTGATCATGTTCATACTGCAGTGATCGTCTACACAGCCTTTCTTCTCGTCTGCACTTCTGGAGACTTGGGTGGATGGTCTGCAGGCTTGATAGTGGTTATCATTGTTGTAGTCTGCTTTGTGAATCCAATAGGCTGCTTGCCTATCTTCTTGATGTCAATTTGCTTGGTCATCTTCCATGGCCTTTCTTCCTTGTCAGATAGTTGTAATTTCTACTTGAGAAGTGTGCTGATCACCCTACCAAACAATGGCTGTTTTGATTATACAGCCTTTGCAATCTAATACATGAGAAATTTTGCCCAATTGACTTCATGTCCTATGAGTATGGCACACATGATCTCCTGTTGATCAGTTGTAATCTGATTTTTTCTGAATTCTCTAGAGAGAATGACTTTCTTGACTATGTCAGCAAGTAGTTTGTGCTCCTTTGACAGATACTTCTTCATTGTTTGTATCCCATCGTTCCATCGTTCTCGACTCAACATAGCATGTCTTCCTGTTGTGATGATGGTTGGTGGAATAAATCGTGAGCCTTTATCTTTTAGATTGAAGAGTTGTGCTAGATCTTCTGGTTTTAAAATGACGCCCTCTTTCTTTGCAATACAGGTGTATGTGATCAGTTACAGGTCTTCTGCAACTTTCACCTTTTCAATGAAGTCTAGAACTTCATTGTCATAGATCCTGCTAGTTTTTTCACATAGGTTCTTGAGTCCCGCCTCTTGGAATAGGTTAGCCACATCCTTCACCTTATCTGATTCTTCCTAAACACTATCGAAATCGAACAAAACTCAAGTTTGAAGTTCGATCTTCTTTGTGGGGCTCTTCTGTTCTTCAAATGATTTGAGGCTCTTTTGGATGTGTTTGATGATGTGTTGGCCATTTCGAAGAGTTGTTTGCTAAATAATTTGAGTTTCAAAGATGATCTTGAGAATGAGCGCTTGCAGTAGAGGGTTTCAAGATTAGAGAGAGAGTTTGAGCGCTTTAGAGAGAGAGAATGATTATAAGAGAGTGTAAAGTAATTTTCGTTTGGAAAGATTTCTCCTTTTATAGTCTCTAAAAATATTACCGTTGCTAGAAGTTTCTAGCCGTTACAAAGTGTTAGGAAATTATTTTGACCGTTGCGTGATTTGTGGAAAACCATTTTTGTAACGTTAATATTCATTCCAAATATAAAATGCAGTAAAGTAATATTTCTTCTAGTCTGCATCCACGTAAGCAATATACAATAGAGCAATAACACTAGTCTGCATTCTACATGTACAGTAGAGTAGTAAAGCATTTTTTGCCAGTTGCGCTATTTTAAATCAAGTATACCCAATTCTCCTCTAAATTGAGTAAACTTACTCTCATCGAGAGGTTTTATAAAAATATCTGTAATTTGTTTTTCTGTTGGAATATATTCCAATTTAATATGACCTTTTTGCACATGATCCCAGATAAAATGATATCTGACATCAATATGCTTGGTACTTGAATGAAGAACTGGATTTTCTGAAATTGCTATTGCAGACATGTTGTCACAAAATATAGAGGTTTCAGAGAATGTCATAGCATAGTCTGCAAGTTATGATCTCATCCATAATATTTTTGTAGCATAGCTTCCTACAGCTATATATTCTGCTTTTGTAGTAGAGGTTGACACTCTAATTTGCTTCTTGCTGAACCAGGAAATTAATCTTGCACCAATAAGTTGGCATGCTCAACTTTTGCTTTTTCTCTTTACCTTACAACCTGCAAAGTCTACATCTGAAAAACCTATTAGTGTAAAATCCAATTCCCTTGGGTACCATACACCTAGGCTTGGAGTTCCTTTAAGATATCTTAGGATTTTCTTTACTACAGTGTAATGGGATTCCTTGGGAACAGATTGATACCTTGCATAGACACAGATTACATATTGAATGTCTGGTCTGCTTGTAGTAAGGTATAGTAATGACCTTATTACTCCTCTGTACATGGTTTGATTTATTTTATTTCAATGTTCATCTTTATCTTTCTTTATTGATGTGCTCATATGACCAACGTTGTGCAAGCCATACTTTTTAATTATGTTCCTTAAGTATTTAGATTGATTTATAAAGATTCCACTCTCTAATTGTTGTACTTGAAGTCCTAGAAAATATTTCAATTCTCCCATTAAACACATCTGCAATTTTGATTTCATTAATTCTGCGAAATGTTCACAAAGTTTATCATTAGTGCAATCAAATATAATATCATCAACATAGATTTGTACTAACAATATATGTTCCCTATGTCTCTTAAGGAACAGAGTTGTATCTATCTTTTCTCTTTCAAATTTGTTTTCACATAGAAATATTGAGAGAGTTTCATACCATGCCCTTGGTTCTTGCTTTAATCCATATAATTGTTTGTCTAACCTATATACATATCTTGAATATTGAGAGTCTTCAAAGCCAGGAGGTTCTTCAACATAAACTTCCTCTTGCAGCTTTCCATTTCGAAATGCATCTTTTACATCCATTTGATAAACTTTAAATCTTTAATATGCAGTATAGGCAAGGAACATTCTTATGGCTTCTAATCTTGCTACAGGGGCAAAGGTTTCATCAAAATCAATTCCTTCTTCTTGAGTATCCCTTAGCAACTAATCTAGCTTTGTTTATGATGACTATTCCATTTTCATTAGATTTGTTTCTAAATACCCATTTGCAGCCTACAACTGGATAGTTTTTGGGTCTTGGTGGTAGATACCAAACCTCATTTCTTTGGAACTCATTTAGTTCCTCTTGCATAGCATCTACCCAGTTTGGATCATTTAGAGCTTCACTTATTATCTTTTGTTCTGTTTCTGATATAAAGCAACCAGACAGACATTCTATATTTGTTGTCTTTTTAGTCTGCACAGGTGCATTCTTATCTCTTATTATGTCATCTTGTGTATGTGCCTTAATCCATCTTCTATTATCTTGTTCATTAGTTTCTAGTTCTTGTTGAGTTTGTTCTTGAGTCTCTGCTGTATTGTCATTGTGTGCAGACGACTCTTCCTTGCCTGCAGTTTCAATGACCTCTTCTACAGCGTATTCATTACATGCACATTCTTCATCAAATACATTTGCATTTCTTATGAATGTTTCTGATTCATCAAATGATACATGAACTGACTCCTCAATGATTTGTGTTGTTTTATTATACACCCTAAAGGTTTTGCTATTTGTAGAATACCCTAAGAAAGTTTCCTTATCTATTTTAGGATCAAATTTCTGTAAATAGCTTTTATCATTATTGTGTATATAACATATGCATCCAAAAGCATGAAAGTATTTGACACTTGGTGTCTTTCCTTTCCATAATTCGTAGGGAGTCTTTTTATACAACTTGTGAATTGTGCATCTATTATGTGTATAGCAAGCTATATTGACTGCTTCTGCCCAGAAGCTTTTAGATAAGTTTGCAACAGAAAGCATTGTCCTAGTTGTCTCTATGAGTGTTTATTTTTCCTCTTAGCCACACCTTTTTGTTGAGGTGTTTTAGGTGCTGAGAAGTTGTGTTCAACAGACTACAAGTTTCACTCTTTTTATGTAAGGATATTACCCAAGTATATCTGGAGTAATCATCTACTAACTAGAGTGTACTTTTTTCTGCTTAAGCTTTCCATTTCAACTGGACCAAAGAGATCCATATGTAACAGTTCAAGAATCCTAATTGATTCTGAGGAGTTTAAGGGTTTAAAGCTTGTCCTAGTCTGTTTTTCTTCCTGACATGGTCTGCATAGTTTATCCTTTTTAAATTTTATTTGAGAGAGTCCTCTTACTAGGTTTTCTGAGGCTAATCTTGCTATAGTTTTGAAGTTAAGATAAGCTAATCTTTTATGCCATAGCCAATTTGTATCTTCAGCTTCTTTAGTGTAGAAACAAGTTATTTGTTTTGACTATGATGAATCAAAGTGTAGTACATATATGTTTCCTTTTTTTAATTCCTAGTAATTTGACTTCCTGTGTGATTTTATCTTTTACTTGGCATGTATCATGAGTAAATCATATATCTGGAGTAATCATCTACTAACTAGAGTGTACTTCTTTCTAGTTAAGCTTTCTACCTCAACTCGGAAAAAAAGATCCATATGTAATAATTCAAGAATTCTAGTTGATTCTGAAAAATTTAAAGGTTTAAAGCTTGTCCTAGTCTGCTTTTCCCTCCTGACATGGTCTATATAGTTTATCTTTTTTGAACTTTATTTGAGGGAGTCCTCTCACTAGGTTTTTTTAGGATTATCTAGGAGCTAATCTTTTGTGCCATAGCCAGTTTGTATCTTCAGCTTCTTTAGTATAGATACATATTATTTGTTCTGAATGTGATGAATCAAAGTCTACTGCATAAATGTTTCCTTTCCTTACTCCTAGTAGTTTAACTTCTTGTGTGATTTTATCTTTTACTTGGCATGTGTCATAAGTGAATGACACATCATAATTCTTATCACACAATTGACTAATGGATAATAGGTTATGTTCTAAGCCTTTAACATTAGCAACATCTCTAAAGATTAAGGAACCTGTACCAAGGGTTCCATAACCTTTAGTTGTACGTGCCTTTCCTCCTCCAAATATAACAAGAGATCCTTGTTTCTTTCTGTAATCTGCAAGGATGGATTTGTTTCCTGTCATGTGTCCTGAGCATCCACTGTCCAAATACCATATGCTCTTTTGTCTTTCCTAAATTGAAAACATAGAGAGCTTGTACATGGTACCCACTTATACGGGTCCTCATTTGTTAGCTTTTGGAATCCACGCTTGAATTATCTTCTTGTGAGTATTCCAGCATTCAAAGGACTTGTGGCCGATTTTATCACAGGTAAAGCAGTAGACCTTTGGTCTTATGCTTATTAATGGTCTGCTTCACTCTATCTACTGCAATTGACATAAGCAGTATGCCTTAAGTATGGTTTTCTCCAAGTTGTTCTGGAGGTTTTGTTCCATGCTGAGTAGTTGGGTGCTTGCTGAGCTTCATAAGACCTTTCACTGAATCCTCTTGTAAGATTCTTGGCCTTCTATGTTTTATGATAGGCTTGCTATGGTGTTATGCTCCAGCCCTTTTTGTTTTAAGCAGTAAAGGTCTTACTTTGCAGTAAAGATCTCTTTTGCAGACTGTTTTTGCCTTTTGGTTCTTTCTTTGTAGTGGAGCTTTTACTTTTTTTCATATTCTATACAGCAAAGTTTTTGCCTTTTTGTACACCTGTTGCAGAAGAGGGATTATCTTCTCCATGTCTGATGCAGTTGAGGTCTGTCTCTTCCGCACAGTTTTTGCAGTAGTCTGTTTTGTTTCCTTGGTGAAGACTTTCTTGTCTGCATTATTGTGCAACCAGTCATTATATCCTAACCCAGTTTTATTATGAGAGGATTGACCTATGATGAGCAATACAAAGTCTTGTCATTCCAAGAATCTACTTGCTCTAAAGCTTAGTGTTTCTCAAAGTAAGTGTTTCCACTACTGCATTGAGAAGTTTCACCTTTTCATTTGCTTCTTTTAGTTCATCTTGAGTATGGATTAGAGTATTGTTAGCCTTTTCATCTCTTGAATTGCATTTCTCTTTGAGAATTGCAATCTACTTAAGATTTTCTTTATTTTCCTTTAAAAGGGAAATAAAGTTCTCAAATGTTTCCTTCAATTCCTTTATGGTGGCATCTGAGTTAGAGAGATCAAATACTTGTTTTTGTTCATCTTCTCTGGCCATGAGACATAGCTGAGCATTGATATGATATCTTCATCATCAGAGTCTATGTCACTCCATGTCTTAGCCATATAAGCTTTGCCTCTTTCCTTTCTTCCATAGGTGCCTTTGTTGTGGTCCTTTTTGAACTTTGGTGTAGACGAGTCTTGTGTTGGTCGTCTGCATTGTGCAGGAAAGTGCCCTGGTCTACCACAGTTATAGCATACTTTATTTTTTGCATCCTTGGTTTTTGAGGGGAAGTTCTTCTTGAAAGTTCTTTTCTTGAATATCTTCTTGAACTTCTTTCCCATTAATGCCAGTTCTTCATATATACCTTGTTCACTTGCAGACGAGGTGTCGCTTGACTTCTCTTCTGCCATGGATTTTAGAACTCTCTCTTGAGCTTTGAAGGCCAAGGTCTTCTTTCTTGCATCATCAATTTGCTTCTGTTGCTCAACCTCAAGATTATATGTATGTACTGCACTATACAGTTGAGCCAAGGACATCTTCGTCTATGGTCTTTGTGCTCCAGATTTCACCAAGAGATCTCACAAACTTTAAATTGACTTTCTTGGTTTCGAAAGTCTTTCCCAAAGTTTTGAGATTGTTGATGAGAACATTAAACCTTTCATAAAAGGTTGTTAGATTCTCATCACATCTCATTGAGACCAATTCATATTGTTGCATTATGACATCCTTCTTGTCTTCCCTGATCTCTTTGGTTCCCTTATTTTGTAGCAGTAGAGCCTCCCATGCTTCCTTTGCTTTGGTCATATGAATTACTATCTCAAACATATTGTCATCAAGAGATTTGAATATTTGATTTATAGCTTTTCTATCAACCATCTCCAGATCCCAGTCTTCTCTAGACCAGAGGGATTTCGGTCATTGTACTTCTCTCGTTGAATCCTTTGGATCTAGCATTGTTCGAACATGAGGCCCTTCCAAGAAAATGTCTTGCATCCTTTCGTCTATTGAGTTGAGATGTGCGAGCATTCTTAGTTTCCAGTGGTTGAACTTGTCGAAAAACCAAGTTGGAGGTTCTCCACTCTTAGGACATTTTGAAAACTTTGGTGGTGCCATTGTTTTCCACAAACACAAACTGTTAGTAACTTCTTTGCAAATAAGATATATGACCTTTTCTTTCCAAAAACTGTTAAATCTTGAAAATCAAACTCTGATACAAATTGTAAGGTCCTAAATATAACCTAGAGAGAGGTGAATAGGTTAATTCGAGTGTTCATAATTTTATGCACCAGATTATGAGTTTGCAGACCATTGTTCTATGCAGACTACTTGGGTAGTTTACAGCTAACAGTTCAAGGTCTACTGCAAGATTTCAATTCTTGGAATTTGTCTCTGCTTGGCTATGAAGGTTGATTTCTAACAGTTCTAAATATCAAACAATGAAATAAAGTAAAGTGACACAGTATTTATACTGGTTCAGACACTTGTTATCAATTGATAAACAAGAGCTTAGTCCAGTCTTCCCTTGGTGACCAGTGCAGTCATGCCAAGAGGTGAGTATCACTATCTTCTTGTTTGTAGCTTACAAGACAACTTCTTTTTGCAACTTAACAACTTGTAGAAAGGATAAAAACCCATGATCTTCACATAGATTCAGCAACCTGAACTCTGCTGCAGAGGGTGTTCTTCTTACAGACTAGTGAACCCTTCTTTTCTATTTTTCACGATTCGGCTGTCTTGAGTAATCTTTGAACATTGATTGCTTAGCACACTTGCCTTTCAATCATTATCCAACAACCTTAATCAAAGAGCTTCGTCGGTTTCCTTTTATAGGCTGAGGAAACAAATCTATTGTAGCATGACGTTGTTTCTGATGTTGACACCTTGCGACTCGTGTCCACCACCATCGTGTTTCTGATGCTGGCAGTCCACTAACTCCAAAATTTATGCCATTGCTGTTTTAACTCAAATCTTCGTTTGACTGACTCTAGATCTCTGACCCCACCATCAGCAACCACCTTTGCTACACCCAGTTTGCCGCACATTCATTTGCACCCAGATCTAATGCAATCCATGTATTGTTGTGTTGGTCCTTGTCTGGAAGTTCAACCTTAGATCCTGAAGTATTTGAAGGTCTTTTGTTGGCCATATGTGTCTTAGTTGCTTAACTAAAATTCTCTGTAGTAGTCTGTATCTGGTGGCCCACACAATGCTCTCCATCTATGGCATTCTGCTCTCCAATATCTCACCTAGATTGCAGCTACCTACTTAATTTCAAGTCTAAAAACATCATGGCTAATACTCCTAAGTTTTGTTCATCAATTTTTATACAATTGAAAGGATTGCATATTTCTATCAGATTTATATTAATTAATCGATAAAAATCATATAGCTTGGATTACCTACTCTAGGCTATATAAATTTTGTTATTGCAATTATCATTCTCATTTGATAACATTAGTAACAAAACTAAAATTATGTCATTCTCATTTACATATTTTAAGTTATCCATGTCATAATAGCTATTTATAAGTCATTCTCATTTGCTTGATAAATAAAGTGGGTTGAATTATTATTTATAATAAATATTAATATTAATTATTATTTCCAACTTTATTTTTTAACTTATTTTATCACTTTATTCTTTATCATCAAAATCTAAAACCCACCAATTTATGTAATTTATTTTATATAAGATCACAATATTTAATTTTTAATCATCGTTCCTAATTGGGTTCGACCCTGCTTGTCACTACTATAGTTATTTATATTCTAATGTTTATGTGGTATATTTAGGATTAATTTGCATATCTTACAATGGACGTGTCAATTTTGACGTCGTTGTCGAGGAACGGTTTCGTTAAAAATTAACTAATTGTGATTTTTTTTTTTTTTTTTTTTAAAAAACATTGAAGCTACTACCATTCAATGAACTTGTGGAGTGGAAGAGTGACCAGCGGACCCAATGTCAAGAAGAGAGTTCAAGTGATTGAGGAGAGCACATCGTGACAAGGGCAATATTTTAACCGCTCAATTTTTCCTGGTGGGCCCGTTCAAATTCCTACGTTTATAGAAATGGCTAATAACCAAAATGCTGATGCTAATCAACAAAATGTTGCTCTTCAACCTAAACATACCCTTAGGCAAATGTCTGAATACAATGCCAATAATAGTTCACCTTTGTGTATTATATTTCTAGATGTGGGTGCGAATTTTAAGTTAAATTTTGGTTTCTTACAAAAACTACCTGTATTTAATGGTAGACTAGGAGAATGCCCTCATCGTCATCTTCAGGAATTTTGGGTAGTTTATGAGAATATGAAATCCGAAGGGTTTAACAATGAGGTGACACAGTTAAGAGCATTCACCATTTCATTGAACGAACAAGCAAAGAAGTGGTTGTATGCCTTGCCTCCTAATACAATGACAACTTGGGAACAATTGCAAAGAGCTTTTCTTAATAGGTACTTTCTATCATCAAAATTTACTAATATCCAAACACAAATCAGTAGCAGCCAAAAGAAACCAAAGAAGACTTTCTACGAATATTGGAAACGTTTCAAACGTTTAGTTGCCAGTTGTCCAAATCATCAATTTCCTGAGAACCTCTTGATAAAAATTTACAATCCTTCCAGTAGTATAAAAATTAATATCAAGATTTACTTATATCCAAACACAAATCAGTAGCATCCAAAAGAAACCAAAGAAGACTTTCCATGAATATTGGCAACGTTTCAAACGTTTAGTTGCCAGTTGTCCGAACCACCAATTTCCTAAGAACCTCTTGATTGGAATTTGCAATCTCTCCAGTAGTATAAAAAATTAATGAACAAAACTTAGGAGTATTAGCCATGATATTGTTAGTGTCCTTAGGCTGGAAATTAGGTAGGTATTTGCAGTCTAAGTCAGATGTTGGAGAGCAGATTGCCATAGATGGAGATCATTGTGTGGGCCACCAGATGCAGACTAGTATAGAGAATTTCGGTTAAGCAACTAAGACATGAGTAGTCAACAAAAGACCTATAAATACTTCAGGATTTAGGATTGAACTTGAAGACGAGGACCAACACAGCAATGCATGGATTGCATCAGATCTAGATACAAATGAGATTAGGTAGATATCTGTAGTCTAAGTCAGATATTGGAGAGGAGATGGCTACAGATGGAGATCATTGTGTGGGCCACCAGATGCAGACTACTATAGAGAATTTCGGTTAAGAAACTAAGACTTGAGTGGGAAACAAAAGACATATAAATGCTTCACGATCTAGGATTGCACTTGAAGACGAGGACCAACACAACATGCATGGATTGCATCAGATCTGCATACAAATGAGATTCCAATAGTGAGCAGGTACAGACAATGTTTCAACGATACTTAGTACAGATTGAGGTGTAGCAGACTGGAGTGCGACAGAGATGATTGCTAAGGTTGAGTAAGAGGTTTGAGGATCAATCAAATTGACGATTTGAGTTCAGAATGTGATAGTACGAGGATCTGAAAACGGTGATCTATAATCATCAGTGAACGTTCACATGTGACTAGCTGTCACCATCAGATCAAGTACACAAGTCATGGGTTCATTCCCTTAGCCTATAAAAGAGGATTAAAGAGCTCAAGAAAGATAGAGCAGTTAAATGAAAAATCGAACATAAAAGTGTGCTAAAAGAATCCAAATTCTAAACTGCTCAAGAGAGCTAAATTGAGAAAACCAGGAAGAAGAGGTTTCACTAGTCTACACTGAAGAACAGAAGCTGCAGTAGAGTCTAGTGAAGGATATGTGCAAGGATCTAGGTTTTTTACCTTTGACAAGTTAGCTAGCTTGTAAAGGGGTTGTCTTGTAAGCCAAGAAAAGGAAAAAAAGATAGTGAACTTACCTCTTGGATTGACTTAACTGGTCATCAAGGAAAGAATGTACTAAGATCTTATTTATTAGTTGATAACGAGTGTCTGAACAAGTATAAATCCTGTTTTCCTTATTTGTTTTTCATTTTTGTGAGCTATTAGAAGTGTTAGAAATTAATCACAACAGGAAATAGAGACAAACTCTCAGAGTTTGAGTTTCTGTTGTAGAATAGCTCACTGGTCTACAAAGAATATCAATGTTAAAATCAATTATTACGTTGTATTACACTAATAAATTTTAAAACAACCTATTCACCCCCTCTAGGTTGAACATGTGGATCTTATAATTGGTATCAGAACTCGACTTTCCAAACCTAACAATTTTGAAAAGAAAAGATATCTTTTGAATTATATCTACAAGAAGTTACTAGCGGTTTTTTTTTTTTTTTTGAAGAAAACATTGCTCCTCCAAAGCTACCGAAATGGCCTAACAATGGAGAGCCACCAGCATGCTCATTTGACAAATTTAATCACTGGAAATTAAGGATGCTTGCACATCTGGATTCGATAGATGAAAGAATACATGACATCGTAACTGACGAACCATACATGCCAAAGATGTCAGATCCAGTTGATGCAAACAACAAAGTGGACAAGCCCAAATCGCTTTGGACAAAAGAGGACTTGGATAGGGCCCCAGTCGCTCATAAGCCCCTGGCAGGCTCATATGATCCTTTAGCCTTTCTTATTGAACCACACCATGGTTCAATCTTTCCTCGGTGGACAGAAAAGCAAGGAATCAAATATTTAAAGCTCTTGATGATGACATGTTTGAGATAGTGGTTCATACAACCGCTCCAAAGGAAGCATGGGATGCTCTACTACTCTGGAATAAAGAAACAAATGAAATCATGAAAAACAAGATGGATGTCTTGATGTAGCAGTACGATTTTGTCTCAATGAGTTCGAATGAGAACTTAACCTGGTTTTATGAGAGGTTTAATGTACTCATCAACAATCTCAAAACTTTAGGGAAGACTTTTGATAATAAGAAAGTCAACCTGAAGTTCATGAGATCGTTTGGTGAAATCTGAGGGACAAAGGCCATAAAAATAAGGGACTCTAGAGATCTTGCTAAGATGTCCTTAGCTCAACTGTATAGTGTGGTGCATACCTACAACTTAGAAGTTAAGCATAAGAGACAAATTGATGAGGTCAGGAAGAAAACTCTAGCCTTCAAGGCTCAAGAGAAAATTTTGAGATCCATGGAAGAAGAGGAAACCAATGACACCTCGTCTGAAAGCGAACGAGTAATATCAGAAGAACTTGCACTGATGGGCGGCAAGAAGTTCAGTAAATTGTTCAAAAAGAAAAATCTCAGGAAGAACCTCATAACAAAGGCCACAGAAGCATAGAAAGAAGTTTACTATAACTATGAAAAGATAGGACACTTTGCTGCACAATGCAGATGACCTACATAGGAATCGTCTACACAGAGGAACAAAAAGGAATACAACAAATGGAACTCTAGAAGGAAGGAAAAGAGTAAAGCCTATGCTGATAAGACATGGAGTACGACAGAGTCAGATGATGAAAAAAACGATCTCCAATGCTCAGCTCTCTCTCATGGCATAAAATAAAGAAAAACAATAGGTATTTGACCTTTTGGTCCAGTAGAGGTAGAAAGTTTAAATAGAAAGAAGTATAGCATGGTTGTAGTAGATGACTATTCAAGATATACATGGATAATGTTCTTGCACAGAGAGAGTGAAACTTATATTCTGCTAACTAGACTCCTGAGGCAAGTTCAAAATGAGAAGGGCATAGAAGTAATCACGAGCAAAAGTGATCATGGTACTGAATTTGATCAAACATGAGTACATGTTTACTGTAATGATCATGGAATTAAGCATAATTTTTCAGCACCTAGAACACCTCAACAAAATGGTGTAACGGAAAGGAAGAACATGACACTTATAGAAGCAGCCAGAACAATGCTTGTTGATGCAAATTTACCAAAAAGCTTCTGGGCAGAAGTAGTAAACACTGCATGCTATATCCAAAATAGATGTGTTATACATAAGCTACACAAGAAAACTCCTATGAATTATGGAAAGGGAAGACACCAAGAGTCAAATACTTTCATGTATTTGGATGCAAATGTTACATACATAGCAATGATTAAAAATCATCTAGGGAAATTTGATCCTAAGACAGACGGGGGAACCTTCTTAGGATACTCCACAACTAGTTAGGCCTTTAGGGTATATAACATCAAAACAAAGACAGTAGATGAGTCAGTTCATGTTTCCTTTGATGAATCTAAAATATCCATACGTGATGCTAATGTCTTTGATGAGTAATGTACATGCATAGATGATGAACAGGATACAGAAAAAAGCCCTGAAGCTCAAGAAAAGGAAAAGCAGTCTACACACACTGAAAGGAACAACAATACAGCAGAGCTAGAGCAGCCCATGATGCAACAAAAATTGGAACAAACAATAGTTGAACAAGACAAAAGGAGATGGATCAAGGCATATACATAGGATGACATTATTGGAGATAAAGATACACCTATGTAGACAAGAAGATCAACAATAAGAGAGTGCTTGTCTGCATGTTTCATATTAGAAATGGAACCAAAGACAACTAATGAATCCTTAAGTGTTTCAAACTGGATTGATGCCATGCAAGAATAACTAAATGAGTTTCAAAGAAACAAAGTATGATATATGGTAACAAGACCCAAAATTATCTAGTTGTTTGCTACAAGTGGGTGTTCAGGAACAAAACTGATGAAAATGGAACAGTCATCAGAAACAAAGCCAGACTAGTCGCAAAAAGGTTACTCACAAGAAGAGGGAATTGATTTTGATGAGACCTTTGCCCCTGTTGCAAGGCTAGAAGCAGTAAGAATGTTCCTTGCTTTTGTTGTATATCAAGGATTCAAAGTCTATCAGATGGATATGAAGAGTGTCTTCCTAAATGAAAAGCTACAAGAGGAGGTATATGTTGAACAACCTCCTGGTTTTGAAGACTTTGAACATCCACGTCATGTTTACAGGTTAGACAAGGCATTATATAGATTAAAACAAGCTCCAAGGACATGGTATGAAACTCTCTCAACTTTTCTATGTGAGAATAATTTTCAAAGAGGAAAGGTAGACAACACTTTATTTCTTAAGGAACATGAAAAACATGTATTATTAGTGAAACTTTATGTTGATAACATTATATTCGGCTGCACTAATAACATACTGTGTGAGAGATTTACTGCATTAATGAAATCTAAATTTCAGATGAGTTTAATGGAAGAATTGAAATACGTTTTAGGACTTCAGGTACAATAGTTAGGAAGTAAAATTTTTATAAATTTTTATAGATAAGAAGACGAAGGAAACAAGAAGGAAGCTTATCCTGCAAACCCTAGGAGAGGAAATAGTATCGAATCTCCCTACTACACCACCTACAAATATATAGGCAGAAGCACAGTAGGCACCAACATAAGAACAGACTGGACAACCAACTATAGTAGAAATTGAGGGATCATTCTCAAAGACCTTATCACCAAAGGAACCAGAGCGTGGTTCACTTCATGATGCTAATATAGCACTGAAGTATCTGAATGCTGATGCTGATGAAACCTTCAGAACCTCATATTGGAAGCTTAAAAAAGCTACCAAGAACTCAGAGAAGGACCACAAGCACAGCTCAGGCACGAGCTAACTGCACAAGGCTATACAAGAAAGGAGATCGAAGCTATTGAAGCCAAACTCAAAAGGATACAGACTAGGCAATCACATGACATCTCTACTGTAAATACAGTGACAATAAGGACTGCTACAACCAAAGCATTCACAATAGCAATCATTCCTATCTCTAATATAGGAATGGATTTTACTGTGATTGAAGCTGATCAACCCTCAACTGCCTCAGAATCATGGGCTACAACAACAACCATAATCACATGATCTCCAGTGAAGGAAAAAATTATAAAAGCACTATAGATGGTTCTTTAATCGATTAGGTTAAACCGATTAGCTGTAACCGAATTAACCAAAAATAGCAATCGTTGACCAATAACCAATTAATCGAGTAATATATATCAATCAAGAAAATCAACCAAACATATGTATAACCAACGAGTAATATTTTTCAATAAATGAACCATTTTATGTAATTATTCATTCGAATTTCATCGATTAATCTTTTAAAATCGATTGAGAATTCGATTTTTTATAATCATTTAATTAACCATAATTGATTAAAATATCGATTAACCGTTTAACCCTAACCATTTACATAATCAATTAACTGAAATCGATTAATAAATGGTTATAATTTTAAAAATCTTAAACGATTATTAATCGGTTCGGTTATGATTTTTTCCATCATAATCAAAACTGATAGAAAAACTATCCAAATAACCATACGTATATAATAATGCATAATATGTATATATGTTGTAACTAAATTGAGATGGAGGGAGTAGGTTTTTTTGTGTGTCCATATTTTTAGCTAGCTAGGTTTGGGAAGTAGTAGAGCAAATGGCTTCTACTGTTGCTAGTCCGCTTCTGGTTAGGGCTGTAAATGAGCCGAGCTACTCGGGCTCGGCTCGACCAATACTCGAGTTTGACTCGGTTTTTTCGAGCCGAGCCCGAGCTCGAGCCGGCTCGAGTATCTAATCGAGCCGAGCCGGAGCACATTAATACTCGGGTCGAACGGCTCGCGAGCCTAAATGAGACTCTTATATAAATTTTATATATATTTTTTATATATTTCATATTATATATTAATATATATATTCAAATATTTTTTAAGAAAAATATGAAGTGACCTTGAAGTTTACTCATGGTCATGGACTCACTCATGTCGAGACTGGAATATTATATGGTGTTGGACCCTTGGACAGTTGGACTCATGGATTTAGACTACACTACAGATTGCAGTGAGCCAATAACAGCACTCAAAAATCTTGAACCCTAACCCTAATTCCTAAAAGCATAAAAGAGGAAGCAACGCCTCTCAGTCTCGCGAGTTGCGGCGCCATTGTCGATCTCGATTTTCACTTGAATCTCCTCTCTCGGTCCCCATCTACCCCTCATTCTCGTGGCCATTGCGGATCTCGATTCTTGCCGGACTTCGTTGGTGGTGGAATCATCCTCGGCTCTGTCTTGGTCCTCTTGGAGAACTTATTTTCATTTCGAGCCGAGTTTGAGCCGGCTCGATTACATTTCGAGCCGAGCTCGAACTTACAGAATAGGGCTAGAGCTCGAGCCTTCGATTTTCGAGTCGAGCCGAGCCCAAGCCGGGCACTGTGTCGGTTCGGCTCGGCTCGTTTACAGCCCTACTTCTAGTTACCGCTGTTTGTATTTTCTAACCATCTTACTTCTTCGTCCGGGTTCTATCTATACAACGATATACTACTAGGTATATTTTGTATTTTGTTGATGATAGTCGCTATTTTTCTTTTTAACCTTAAGATAGCAGTCTCTGTTCTTTGAGACACACAGCGTGCTCCTGTAATAGGTAGATTCTTGGAACAAAATTCCGTACAATATTCCCCATCCAAAGTACGTGCAAAAAACATACTCACAACAACCAGTGGTCCGCCCCTATTCTTACCTCCATGTTGTGCAGAAATACTGGACATTATTGTTGGATTAATGGACTCATATTATATGTAAATGGACAATTTACGGATTAATTGTATGTTATGTGTTATCTTTCGGTTTTGCCCAAATATTAGTGCTCCTACGGATATTAATATTAAGTGGGCTAATATGTCGTCTCATAAAGTATATGGTCCAATTGTGTAGATACCTACGGGTTTGATCCTAATTGATGATGGGCTGATTAGGGTTAAGAACCACTATATATATGAAGGTTATGGTCCCCGGTTGAATATGCGTGTGTATCAACTGAAAGATGCCCTAACCCTAGGCGATCTCCATCTCAGATTAAAGGTTTGTTCTTATTGATTCAGGTACGCTTCCGCTTATGATTTATTCTAAATAATTCGATATGAAGGTTACAGTTATTTATGTGGATTAATTCCAACAATTGGTATCAGAGCCTCTTTCATATTGGATTATTTGAAAAAGTTTAATTTTTATGGATTCAAAATATGGCGATCAGAGGCCTAAGGTTGTGCTTGCTGCTCTAAGTTTTGCATATTAAGATTGGCATACTCGTAATCATAGTATCAGGGCATATTTACTTAACTTTTACATAGCAAATCACAATTTACCACTTTATTCACTTTATTGAAAGTTGAATCATCAGCGCCTGCTTATTGGTAAAACTCTATGGGTTGAAGACTTGAAGTACTGTACAATATATGCATATATTACCACTTCGAGTTTGTGCAAATATGGGACAGAGAACAAAAATTTTTTTAGATAAGAGAAGAAACTAGATCTTCTCGTGGTTTGCTTGTTTTATATGAACTTGCATCAATTAATTTTTGATGCTTAATTAGAAAAGAATTTAAGATAAGATATTGAACTTGAGATAAGATTCAGATTCAGATTTATTTCCATTTAAATATTTAAATGGAATATATGTAAGATACGATTCAGATTTGTTTCCATTTTTTTAAATGGTAAACAAATAAAATTTGGATTCAGATTCAATGTTTGATAATAATATTTTATATACATTTTGTATATGACTAATATTCTAAATTAGTTAATTGAAACAATATGTTACCAAAACAACCTCTTTTGTGTAAATTAATTAATCTAGAATATTAAGATGTTTTGTGTGTGTATTAATTCCATGCATTTAACAATCGGCCCAAAGGAAGATTTTATTTGGCAGGAATTAAAACATGCTTGTGGTAATAAATATGTGACAATTATTAGGTTTTTTCATGTGAATGTTAAGTCGGTCCAAAGAAAGACTTAATATTTAACAGGATTTTATTATTAATATTTGATTACTACACCAAGAGTACCACTTACAAGTTGATTTTCTATCCAAAGACTAAAATCAATGTTGTGCTAGATATCTTGTCATGGGGATAGATCAATTATTTAAATCTATAAATTAAAGTTATATTTTAGTAATAATTATGAGCTTATTGTTTGATATTATCTTTTGTTCTTTTTCATTCAATACTTCTACTGCTACAATATTTGCAAACATTAACAGTATCCCTGTGCTTAACGACACAAATTTTAAGGAATGGAAAGAGAACGTTATGATAGTTCTCGGTTGCATGGATCTAGACCTAGCACTTCGGATTAAGCAGCCTACTACTCTTAAGGATACATCTACCCCTCATGAAAAGAGGAAGATGGAGAAGTAGGAACGCTCAAATCGTATGAGTCTTATGATCATGAAACATGTAATTCCAGAGTCATTCAGGGACACTATGTCTGAATAGGCTAATGCCAAATCGTTCCTTGCTGAACTTGAGAAACGTTTTGCAAAAAAACGAAAAGGCTGAAACTAGTACTCTTTTGAGTAATCTTGTTTCTTAAATCTCAAAAGTGGATTGATGCCATGAACGATGAAATTAAGTCCATGAGTGACAATGACGTT
>LIEC01012030.1:0-18208 GCA_001925005.1 Drosera capensis
AAAGCTGATGGGCAGGCATACTTCAGGCTCATGGATTAGCTGAAGCGCAAATGGTCCAAATCCATGACTACTGAATACACAATTGTCAACCCAGTACATGACTACTGATTACATGTCACAAACAAATTCGGTACTACATTTAAGGGAAGCTACGACTACACCTCGATAGATACTTGGTGAATGCTGACAGGAATACAGCTACCAGCGTCCCTGATTCAGCTTCTTAAGGTAGCAGGGCAAGAACACCATCTGCATATCCTGGGGTTTGTTGCCCAGTTAGGCTCCAGATGTGGGACAGCTTCTCCTTGGGTGATTCCCGGATTTGAAACCTACTCGAGAGCCAGCTTCTCCCATTCTGCAGATACAAACATGAACAATGCATTTAATATGCGATAACTTGTCCAAACCACATGTTCAAGTTGAACCATACCACAGTCAACATGAGTAGAGCTGTACACATCTGTTTATGAAAGCCTATCCAATCTCTAGTCGTATGTCAGATCACAAACTCGAAGTATCAGTAAACTTTATAAACGTGGTGACATGTTCATATTTTGCAGACACAGGTATAGCCTAAGCTGCACGAATACCAGGTCACCGACATTCAGACACAGCAGCTTAACTGACAATAGAATATTTCAGTAGCTGATCCCACTAGAGGCTAAAAAACCCCAGTTCAATATGCAAAATCAACAATGCCCTGGTTTTTCTAGCATAATAATAGTCTAAAATAGCCAAAATCCAAATAAAATGGAGGAATTTTATTGCTGCCTTTCTCACACTGGATTAATTGGCCCATTTCAGGAAATGCTAAACCTAGCGATCAAGTACAATAAAGCAGTGCAAGAGGAAGATGAGCTGCCACCAGAAAAGTTGGCTATCGCGAATGTGGGAAGGCAGGATGCTAAGAAGCATCTTGAGGAACACGTCTCCAACTTGATGTCGTCCAACATTGTTCAGACATTAGGCATCATGTTGGACACTGTTGTCTTCTAGACCCTGCTCATACGTTTCTAACCCTAAACCCTAACCCTAAACCCTACGAACCCTAACCTTAACCCTATGAACCCCAAAACCCAAGCAACTAATCAAGAGAGGCTATGCTGAATACACTATAACATCACGAGATCAGAAACATAAAGCACCACGGACAGAAAAAGATGCAAGGGGTGGCTCCGTACCTTTCACAAACACTACATCCCCGTACCAAAACCATTTCCTGAGTGGTGCGTACATCTCAGCCGAAAACACCTTTGCATTTCGGAGATCCACATAAACACTGCTTTCTCCTACGCCCAGGCTGGGACACACCATAGTCGAATGTGAGCTCAGTGATGGGAGGAATGTGTCTCAATGCAAAAAAGGCAATGTGAACTTGCGATCCAGAGGAGTTCTCATAGACAATTGGCTGCCAGAAGACATTAGGGGAGCAACTGTGATTCATGAAGCGAGCAATATTCCCTCCATCCTTCGCATTGATCACTAATGGAAATGGCCTATCATATTCCTCATTCGACTCTCCATGTTCCTCGTCCTCGTCATATATCAAGGCAGGATCATAGTTCCATTTCAGCGAATGATCAAAAGCCCAAGTTTCAAATACATAATCATTGTTCTCAGCTTCATCTGCAGCAAATTTCGCTTTGTCTATAACTTTACCTGCATATTCGCAAATAAAAGTCCCACATCTGATGGGATCCCAAGAACGCAATCCCCATCCCCTATCCTTTGTCTTCAACACCTCAAAACGGTATTTCAAACCGGATTGGGAGACTCGAGTCTTGCAGTTAGGAAAGCAGGAACATGATGAGCCACACTCATACACCAGCTGTTTCCGACTTACAAGAACACCATTTGCCGTGTAAGGGAAATCACCTCCATTTTGACGAATGCAAGAGCAGTTAAGATCGCCAGCGGTACATTCCTTATGGCACCTGCACCCCAAGGAAGGCTGAGTTACATTGAATGAACTTGAATATTTAGCAGTAGCGAAATATGTGAAGTATGAAGGGCCTTTTTCATCATCAACTTCGTTAACGAGTGAAACTGGAATACTTTCGGCACCAGAAGCCAGGTCAGTAAGAATAAGTCCAGCCCTAGATGCATTCCCAGTCTTCCATCTCTGAACCGATTGCCACAAAGCAAAAGCAGAAAGTTGTCCAGGCAGTCTAACAAACTTGTACTTGAAGGAATGAGCGCCAACCTTAGTTTTCTCAACCCATGCTTCCTGAATCTTGTAAAGGCCATCATAAACATAAACCTTTGTCAACGGATTGAAGGGATCTCTTATCCCTCGAACAACCCTAATCTCATTTCTCTTCCGAGAACTTCGATCCAGTGCGAGGTTGCCCCTCACAAGCTTCTGGTCAGTCACTTCCTTGTCCCTCCTCAAGTTGGCCCCCACTCCTAAATTACCACCCTGGCCTGTGTATATTAAAACGTCCGTATCTTCCGCATCATCTTCATAACCTCCAGAAGAGACAATGCTTACAGCAATGGTGTCTTCCCCCATTTCTCCTTTGACAGTCATGAAGTCAATGCCGGCCATCGAGGGGGAATGCAGCCCCACGGCGCACAACTCCATTCGGAAGAAGAAAATGTCACCAATTTCAACACCAGGAACTGCACCAATTCTCTTCCTAGCATTTGTCCGAATGCCAGCAGTCAGCACTATGTTTCCCGCTTTCAAATCCGGACGTTTTATTACTCCTGATGCCGGTTCTTTAGAATCATCGAATTGGTTAAGTCTTCAGCGAACTGCGTCAAATTTTAACAGTACGTGGTTCACCAATTCTCTATTACCGTCCTCCCTTTGTGCAGGGCTCAAACCCAATGCAGAATTCTGGAGTGCCATTTTCTCAGCTTCAACTGAAGCCGGATCTCGCACCTTGCGGGGCTTCTTTTGGAATGAACCAGACCCACGCTGTTGTCGTGTCAACCGTTTACCGCTGCGTGTATATCCATCGTCACCTACCCCCAACGACGAACCGCCCATATCTCCATTAGAAGCACCTGAAAAGTAACCAGCAGCCCCCATCTGTGGACCAAAGGATCGCAACGGAACTGCTGCAGCCGGAGTTTGGAAATCTCCATCTTCACTGGGATCTCCGTAATTCAGATCTTCACCATCCAATGGCGCCCGAGCTCCCTGTGCTGTGCTGAACGGATAAAATGGAGAGAACCCAGAGGGGAAGGGACCAAACGGAGAAGAACACACAAAGGGAGGAGCTTCAGGTGGGTTAGGAAACATGGGCACCAGTGTCCTCAAAGGCTTCACAGTTAGCACTCTTGATTTATCATATCGATCTGCCAGAGGCACAACGCCTGGACCAGCTGAAGCTTCCATTGATCAAATTCTACTTCTAAAAAGCCGCTTCCTCGAATGAAATCAACAAATCCTACTCTGAAACCTATATTCAAAAGTACGCAACCAAAAATATTAACCCCATTGCCTGAGAATCATAACATCACCATCAAAACCCAAAATCTAAGCACAGCGCACAAATCAAACAAGCGAGACTACCCAAAACTCTAGGCCCTCTGAGAACCGAGAAATGAACACAGATTTCGATTCACGAACATTTCCGCCTCGAATTACAGTTTAATTCGAAATTCCAAGTTCCCTGCAAAGCTGCTCCGAATCCAAACAACAGCTACGAACTGAAAAAGTGACCTAAATTTCAAATAGTTTCAAATGGCATGCAAATGGGATGCGATCGAAGACTAGAAATGGAGAATCTGAGCTCAGATCGCACAAGTTGAAGATCAAGGACCAAAGAACGAACATGCATCAATTCAGCAATTTCGAGCCGATTAAAACACAAAATTCTAACATCGAATCGCAAAATTGATGAGAAATTGGTGAGAATTGGAAGAATTATACCTGGGAGAATGCAGCTAGGGTTTTCGGACAAGTGCAGAGAGAGCGGGATGGCGAGGAATGGCGAGTGGTCTAAGGTGAGAGAGAGGGCCAAGAGCCAAAGGGGTAAGCGAGGTTCCGTCCGATGACAATTTGACTTCTTGGGTCAAATGGAAGTTACTTCCATCCATCATTTTTTGTCTGAAGAATTGAGCCACGTGTCCAAGAAGATTATTTGTAACGTAGTTATCAAAAGTACGCCCACATGTCCGATCGAACCGATGTGATTAAACCACGTTTCTATGTTTTGATTTGATGATTCAATTAAAAATCGGTTAAATCTTGATTAAATCCGTCAAATAAGAACCGATTCAAACAATAAATTTTTAATAATTGTTTAAAAAATAATTGTTAACATTTTCATGACTTTTCAACAGGTATTTTGAGAAATTTTATTATATGTCTTAACGACGCTAAAAAATTATGTTATCGATATCATGTTGTAGTACATAACTTATATTATTATTATTCATATTTTATGATAATTTTTTTAAAAATGATATTTGATCGTCTTACAAAACGAGTCAAATTTCGTCCTGATAGATGTGCACAATCAACCTATTATAATTATTTTGGATCTGAAAAAGTGAAACAATTTTCATGGTTCGTCCCAAAAAGACGAAGTCTTATCATATTTGTCGATTTTTGGAGTTAAGGTTATCAAACTATTCCTCCTTTTATTTTATTTGATATAGTTGCATCCCACTGCCATTTTTTCCTCTCTTTTCTTGTTCTCACATATACAAAGAGCAAAGATATCATTTTACACAAAAATCAACTTTTTAATTAATCAGCGTGAAAGCTTTTCATGCTTCATCCTTTTTTCTTTAATTAATGAAACTGACATATTTATTAGATTAATTTTGAAAAAAATCACATGTATAAGATATGTAAATATATGTATTTGAAAAAGATCAATCAAAAAAATGTAATATTTATAAAAATTAAAAAATATTATAAAACGATTTAATCACATGTTCAACCAATCGAATCAGTTATCCAAATATGCAATTTTTACAATATATGACATGGCGTAGGGCCTTTGTCAGAACGTTCAATTGCCGGCCTGAACCCGAAGATAATTTCATCACCGATCATTGCCTCCTGCAGAGGACTCGATTAATCTTTTAATGCGAAAGGAAGGCTTCCATGATACTTTAGTCGCCAATTGGATAGTTAGGTTACATCCACAATTCACATTAAGTTAAAAGGATTGAACCCTTGGAAGACCGATCATGGAAAATTAAGAACAATGACCGCTAAAACAGCTACTGCTAAAGCACACCATTCATGTTCGAAGGAGCTTTTTTTAATAAAAAGATTGTCAAAAAAACATATGTTTTTTATATTTTGAAATGGAGAAAATACATAACATGAATGTAGGTGACTAGGTGCACAATATGGAATACACCATAACTTTAAAAATTGTGCCTAAACATCAAAGTCATACAAAGACAAGTCCAACCAAGAGCAGCAAGCTTACACCAGAATCTCAAGGTACAGAACAAGTGAGCAAGAGTGTGCGCTTTCCATTACAAGGGTGATAAAATCTCCTGATCTATAAAGCATCACGACCAGCAATTCGACATGTAATAGCATCAGCAAGCGACCCAATCCCCAACTCCTGTCCCGACACCTTGTAATGCTGGAAAAAGAGTATAATCAACACTCATGACTTTCATAAATTAAAGATCTTGCCAGCCAACTTGACATCAATAAGAAAACATTGAGAGCATGCCATCACCTTCTTAATCTGGCTTGCGTTGGCTCTTCCTTCTAGCAGCTCCAAATCGATCTCTTTCCCGTTGACAATCTTCTGCACAGCTTCCATCTAGTATCACCATAGTCCCCTCCATAAAACAAATAATCGCAAAATAATGAAAAAAAGAACCATGTAGAAGTAGAAGGCTTTACCTCGTCAGGCGAAGCATTAAATCGTGCAGCAAGGACATAATTGGAGCTTTCTGAGATGCCACATCTTTTCAATGACTCTGTTATCTAGTTTTGAGTTTTCAAAAGAACCAACATTCCAGTTACAATTTTAAGGAAAAATTACAATGACAAAAGCCCAAAATATGGCAGACAATAAACAATTACACAAAGCACTACATACATGTTTAGATCCAGAATAGTTGTACACAAGTTCAGAATGTAGCGTCTTAGTCGTCAATGAAGCCCGTGCTTTGGCCAGAAGGGTCTTATGTGCAGCTGCCAGAACAGGAAATATATCTGGAATCTGTTGAAGTCACGAAGCAAGCAAGACAACACCAGATTAAGGCAAGCGAGTTTTTTCTACTAGAATGAATTGCAGTGGATCAAATAGAATGACTAAAGAAAGATACCAGTGATGCATTAAGAAAAGCGATTTCAGGCTCCAGCGTTCCAGCTTGCATGGACTCTAAAAGTTCCCTGAAGAAAGGGGGATGATAAACTTGAGATTAAAGACAAAGTTTCTTCTGTTCTATAAGGAAAACAGATGAACTCAATTTATCATAGCCAAGTAACAATTACAACATTTTCTAAGAACACAGTATTCAAGAGTTGAGACTACATGATTCCATTTTTTAACTTCGAGGAACATCTTGCACAAGCCTTAATCTTGATATGTTCCAATATACCACTGACTTGTCTCATGGTATTAGCCAATACAGCAATTGTAAGAACTTGAAAAAGAAGCCAAGAAAAGTATGATGCTCACCACATATGCTCACTCATGAATAACAAAAGAAGTGAGATGGCAAAAAAATAAAAAAATAAATTTCGTCTGCTGAGTGCATCAGTTTACGAGATGATAAAAACGATAGTAGAAGTAAGAGTAGAAATAGTACTTCGAATTCGTAACATCATCGTATAGGGCAAGAGAAAGAGTTCTTCCATCAATGTTAAAGACCTTCATCTATCAGCTGACCCGCTGACTAGAGTCTCAAGGATGCTGTATTGACCTGGCTGAAAACATGAAAAAAAGTTGGGTTCTTTTTCTGAACTTCAGCCTCGAGCAAAAATAGAGGTCAAGTTGCAGCCAAGAACTATTGAAGTTGAAGATGCGGATAATCCAAACAAGACGGCTAGAAATGCGAAAGTTTGGCCGATCAAAGTAACAAAAATAAAAACGAAACTGATGCATGAAATCATGGCTGCATTTCCATTGAGCATTTGGCCCGAAGAGTTAACAAGTTTCATCTTGCCAATGTATTTGAGGAGCAACTGTTAAAGACGACATTATATTGCATGAAAATCACACCACTTTGTTGTACACAGGACACTTGTAGAAGGTGTCACTCGTCACTTCTTTTTGATATAGTCCTATTCTGTAGTGCACAGTATACTGGCAAACTCCGCCGCCAGCTTAATAATCACATGAGCATCTTACGAGTAACGAAGTCTAAAAATCGCGACACCAAAGGAATGACCAATCGCCAAGGACTAAGATATGATACGATAGGGCTCCTATTCTTGAGTAATGACCTCTATCAGAAACTCCCGTTCATATAATCATGGCAAATAAACGACAAAACAGTAAAAACCATATGATTCCACACCCAATGAACTTGTTCACATTCAAACAAGGTACAAAATATTAAACTTGCTGAGAAAATCTCCGTATTCAAAACATCAAAGCGGCACAGACAGAGTCAACTGCGTCAAACTTTAACAGTACGTGGTTCACCAATTCTCTATTACCGTCCTCCCTTTGTGCAGGGCTCAAACCCAATGCAGAATTCTGGAGTGCCATTTTCTCAGCTTCAACTGAAGCCGGATCTCATGCCCTGCGGGGCTTCTTTTGGAATGAACCAGACCGACGCTGTTGTCGTGTCCACCGTTTACCGCTGCGTGTATATCCATCGTCACCTACCCCCAACGACGAACCGCCCATATCTCCATTAGAAGCACCTGAAAAGTAACCAGCAGCCCCCATCTGTGGACCAAAGGATCGCAACGGAACTGCTGCAGCCGGAGTTAGGAAATCTCCATCTTGACTGGGATCTCCGTAATTCAGATCTTCACCATCCAATGGCGCCCGAGCTCCCTGTGCTGTGCTGAACGGATAAAATGGAGAGAACCCAGAGGGGAAGGGACCAAACGGAGAAGAACACACAAAGGGAGGAGCTTCAGGTGGGTTAGGAAACATGGGCACCAGTGTCCTCAAAGGCTTCACAGTTAGAACTCTTGATTTATCATATGGATCTGCCGGAGGCACAACACCTCGACCAGCTGAAGCTTCCATTGATCAAATTATACTTCCAAAAAGCCGCTTCCTCAAATGAAATCAACAAATCCTACTCTCAAACCTAGATTCAAAAGTACCCAAACCAAAAATATTAACCCCATTGCCTGAGAATCATAACATCACCATCAAAACCCAAAATCTAAACACAGCACACAAATCAAACAAGCGAGACTACCCAAAACTCTAGGCCCTCTGAGAACCGAGAAATGAACACAGATTTCGATTCACGAACATTTCCGCCTCGAATTACAGTTTAATTCGAAATTCCAAGTTCCCTGCAAAGCTGCTCCGAATGCAAACAACACCTACGAACGGAAAAAGTGACCTAAATTTCAAATAGTTTCAAATGGCATGCAAATGGGATGCGATCGAAGACTAGAAATGGAGAATCTGAGCTCAGATCGCACAAGTTGAAGATCAAGGACCAAAGAACGAACATGCATCAATTCAACAATTTCGAGCGCATTAAAACACAAAATTCTAACATCGAATCGCAAAATTGATGAGAAATTGGTGAGAATTAGAAGAATTTTACCTGGAAGAATGCAGCTAGGGTTTTCGTACAAGTGCAGAGAGAGCGGGATGGCGAGGAATTGCGAATGGTCTAAGGTGAGAGAGAGGGCCAAGAGCCAAAGGGACAAGCGAGGTGCCGTCCGATGACAATTTGACTTCTTGGTTCAAATGGAAGTTACTTCCATCCATCATTTTTTGTCTGAAGAATTCAGCCACCTGTCCAAGAAGATTATTTGTAACCTAGTTATCAAAACTAGATCGACTATTAGATGTTTTGATTGGATCGATTCAATTAAAAATCTTGATAAATAATTATTTCAGTTAAATCGTGATTAAATCGATCAAATTCGAGTCATCAATTGAGAACTAATTGAAAAAAATTAATAATTGTAAAAATATTTAATGTTTTCGTCCCAATTTTGTTTTCAAAATAATTGTTAACACTTTTATTTTTATTTAACACGTATTTTAAAGAGTTCGTTGTATGTCATAAAACTAAAAATTTATGTCATCAACATCAAGTTATAATACATAATTTATAGTATTATTATTCGTATTTTATGATAATGTTTTTAAAAATGTTATATTATCATCTCGAGGAATGAATCAAATTTCGTCTCGATAAGTACGTACAATCAACATCTTGTCATTATTTTGGATCGGAAGGAGTAAACCAATTTTTATGATCCGTCGCAAAAAGTCGAAGTTTTATCATATTTGACAATTTTTAGGGTTAAAATTATCAAACTATTCCTCCTTTTATTTTATTTGGTATCACTACATCTCATTATAATTTTTTCTTCTCGTTCCTCTCCCTCACATTTTGGTATCACTTAGAATTTATGTGATTTAAATGACTTTGTTAAAGGATATATATTTTATAATATTATTGATATTTATTTCAATATTGTACGATCTTTATTTTATTTTAAAAAAATAATGAAAATTTCCAACAAACATTCCCTCCGTCTTAAATTTTTATAATAAATTAAATAGACATATTTATTTAAAGGTTGAATTTTAATCATTTTACTTATTTGTCCTTTCGAAGGAAGAGGATGCAAGACGAGGGAGAAAACAAAATTATATGATGTAATATAAAATAATGATAGAATTATATTTTTGATTACAAAATTTGTTCAAATAAAAAAATATTATAAATATTTTAAAATAATTTGATTTGATAAAATATCACCAAGAAAATATTTATTTTGAAGAAGATATCTATTTATTATTAATTTTTTAAAATTGTCACGAGATGTCATTTCATTCCACCACCGCAGCCCTGCACCACCTCTCCCTCTTTCCTAGATCAACTCCGCCGTCGCCCATCGTCGCCGCCGTCGTCCCTCTGCCTCGTCGCCATTGTCAATCTCCTCGTCCTCCTTGTCCTTCTCGTCCTCGTCCCCCGATGACTTCTCCCTCATCGCCACCACCACCACAACCACTTCACTCTCCCCCACACCACCAACTTTCCCGAATCCCCTCCCATCGATGGCTCCATCGGCATTTCTAATAATAATTCGCAGATCTGAACCACCGGGAATCCGCCATTGACGTCGAATTTCGTTGCGCTTCTCCATCATCGCCACCGACGAATTTTGAGCTTCCATGTCTCGTCGACCGAACCACGAGTTCCAGGAATGGTGGAACAAGCAGCGAAACAAGTTCTCGAATTCTCCCGATTCCAACACCGACACGACCGGCGCCGTCGCCTTCCTCGCCGTCGAGATCTCCGATTCCCCCCCGGCCGTCGACAAGGACCGTCGGCCGCGTGTGCGCTCTGCACGGCAGCTATCGTTCCTGTATCACCTCCGATTCAGTCAGATCTTTCAGATTTTCGCTCATCTGGTCACCGGATTAGTGTCAATGGTCCGTACGTGAACCGGCGGATCGTGAATTCACCGTCGTTTCGACGGTCGGAATCGAGAATTTATAAGTTGATTAAGTTTTTTCTCTTTGTCGTGGTCATGTTGTTGGCTTTCGAGCTGGTTGCGTACTTCAAGGGATGGCATTTCGCTCCGCCTTCGCTTCACAAAGCGGAGGTGTTGGGGGATGGTTGAGTTGGTTTACGCGAGTTGGTTGAGGTTGGGGGCAGACTATCTCGTTCCGCCGTTTTGGAGTCTGGCGAATATATGTATCGTTCTGTTTTTGGTTCAGTCGGTGGATAGCGCAGTTGTTTATGGCCGGATGTAATTGGATTAAGGTTAGGGGGATCAAGCCGGTGGCGGCGATGGAGTATGGGGTGAAGGATGTAGGGGAGGATGCGGAGAGTTTGGATGTGGAGGAGTATGCTATGCTATGGTGTATGCTATGGAGGGATGCAGGGGAGCCTTCTCAATATTGCTACTGATTGTAGAAGAATCACCTCAGGCTCTGGATAGGAAATTTGTTAGCCAAGACGATGTAAGCTGCTCTACGTACAGACTCGTTGACATCAAGGATGCAGTCAACAATTGCTTGTGATGTTAAATTTGAAGCGGGCAAGGATAGAATAATGGTCTTGCGAACATCCTGCAGAATAAAGTTATCTGCAAGAACTCCGAAACAGAAATCACTGGTGTTTGTGGAAATAATACAAGTGACCATTTTAAAGGCGTAGACTTTAAATGAACTCAGTCGTGCAAATAGAATTTTACTTAACCGCATTCTGCTCCATTGCCAGAGCCTCGAGGAAAAAATCAAGGATGTCACTGTTCTCAGAATCATTGACAAACCGAGAAAGAGCTCTGACAGAGAATGTAGCAGATTATAGGGAATTTATCACCCATGTGTAGCTTCATGCTACCTATGACTTCATCCCAGAGTTCATCACTCACTTCTGCGTCATCTGGAAACCTCATTATAATCTACACAGTAAGGAAGCAACAACAAAAAAAGTGAGCAAGGGAAAGAAAGGAGCATGCATAATAGGAACTTCATTCAGATGCAAAATAGATCAACATAGCTTGAACATAAGCAACCCGAGTGCGGTAATCTTTGGATGCTGAAAATTGATCTGGCAGTTTCAGTTTGTACTTAGTATTTGGATATTCAATTGCAGTGGCTGCATTTCTTAGCAAGAATCCAAGAAGTTATTGACTTCAGGTTATATTGCCAGGTCAGGGTAAGTACTTAGTATCCAGTATCACTGGCTTGCATGTTTGTGAAACTTCACAATTCTATCACAGAAGACTGTAAACAACTTATCACATTGGGGAAAAAAACAACATCCTAGCCTAATCATCTGTTGGAAAAAGCAAGACTGAGTCGCAGGGAATGTCAGTATCCACCATTTCTAAGTTTAGACATAAATATCCTGGTGTATAAACTAGAGCCTGCAAGTCACCTAATTTTAAATCAGGTATTGGCATTGCGCTACACTGAGCTATCCTCTATCCTCGATTACGATTATGCTCAGCAAGTATCGGAACAAATGGTTGTTACCATTTGGCCAACAATCATGTAGAATAGAATTGCATAGTATAGACCATACACCCTGCAGAATCGCACAACTCAAGCTGTTTACAGTTGGTTTCTCAACCAAGCCACTCACAATTCCTCGAGTAAATCAGACCACAAGCAGTTTCAATTCTCAAAATGAAGAACACTAAAACCCTAAAAACCTAGCACCTAAAAAACTCAAAGCGAATCGAATTACAGAATCACCAAATCTCCATACCTCGGATATCAACTGGCAAGCCCTGAATCTCACGGTCTTGTTCGCCGCCGACGCAGCAGTCACAAGGAACTTCAAAACCTCCTCCAAAAACACATCGTATGAGTTATCACAATCAGAATCCCTAACACTACAAAATATCGCGACGAAGCGAACCGCACGCTCCGTCGAGGCAGTCCGGCGTTGGAAATTGAGGAGAGGGGTTAGGGATTTGGTGAAGGAAGCGAAGAAGGCCTCGTGAGGCCATGAGGAGCGGAGATGGGAGAGTTCCTTGAGCTTTCGCTTGTGTGTGGCGTACGAGGCGCTCGATTCGTTAAAGACTTTGACGATTTTTGCGAGGAGCGGATTGTCTTCGTGGTTCGACGACGCCATTGTTGGAACTTCTCTGCTTTCTCCCTCTGGCCTGTGCTTTCAAATGACTGTTGGGTGTTTCGGTGTTTGGAAGCGAGTTTGAATTGTGGGCGGTATAGCGAGATTTTGAACCGGTTACGGTTCATGGCCAGCACAAGTGCAAAACTTCTGTATCGAAACACCTTGTTTGCAAATAACCCATGGTCACACTCGTTTAAATTGTCCTCAGATACGAATCCAGTTACATACCCATGGTCACACTCGTTTAAATTGTCCTCAGATACGAATCCTGTTACATTCCTTACACACACCACCCCATGAATTGAAGTCAAGGACAAGCTTGACCACCAGTTGCATCAGGAACTACAACAAGAGCGTGTTCCTGTCACAAGGTCGCTGAACATTCCGCTCTTTGGTTAAACAAGTATTGCCTCTTCTAAATTCAGAATACAATACACCGAAGTACGATCACAAAAAACAAGGAAAAACCATCACCCAGCTACTACTGGTACCTCATTAGTTCATCAAGGTACAACAGGCAAACATAAAACTGTGTTTCACAATCTACCTAGAAGAAAATCCCCCTACATTGGATACAAATTCTCATACAACGAGGACAGGCGTCCTCCTGAAGAGAAGAATCAAAGCTGCTGCGTGCAAAACACACACATGCTAAAAACGAAAAGAATGACTCAATCACATGACCAACAAGAACAACCACTGCTTCCTAGCACGCACGGTCAAGCCTTGTTCTCATCCTCTTTTGCCTCAGCACCTACTTTGCCCTTTTCTTCCTGCTCTGCAGGTTCTTCTGCACAGAGTTGATCATGTAAAAACAGAGATCAAATTTCGACGAAAATTGGCACTCGATAGTAAGACCAGGAAATAGACAACAGCCAATGTTCAGATTGATCAAATGAAACAGTTGATACAATCAAATATCGAAAACATGGCCAAAGAATAAAAACCATGAAGACACTCTGAGACTATATTATCCTACCTTCTTCTTCATCCTCGAGCTCGTCTGCACCAAACTCATCCAGTCCACCCATACCAAAATCACCCGGGCCACCACCCATACCAAAATCACCTGGGCCACCACCCATACCAAATTTCTGCACAATAACCATGCCCCATCAGCATAAGGACAGCCAAAACTCTTTTAGTAAATCACTACACCAGCATGAGACTATACATATGATATATCCAGCAGAGACTAAATTTGTTGTCTCCATGATGTTAAATATAGTTTCAAAAAGCATAATGGAACGAGATGAGATACTCACAGAGAAGTCCATATCATCAACCTCTGGCACACCACTCTCCTCGTCCTCATCCACCCATTTGTCCCAATCAACCTTGAGGAACGCCGGAGGCTTCCATTCCGGTTTAAGTAGCCTTCCCCACCATTTATCCTCAGCTTTCTTGATTGAATAGACGATGCTTCTCAATCCAACATTATACTTGCTCTCCTGGAAATTACCGAGACTTTAGTCATGAAGCTTTTGGACCCGTTTGGCTGGACTGATAAAAAGTGCTTATAGAAGTTTATGACTGATAATGATAAGTTATAACTGATTATAACTTTTTAATAAGTAATTTGATGTTTCATAAAATAATAACTTTTAAGTTAATTTACTTGATCAAAGACAATTTTGACTCCTTTGTTGAGGAGAAAAGCATTTTAAAACAGCTTAAACTGACAGTTACAAGGTGTGTCAAACACTCTTCAAACATCACAATAACTGCTTAAAGTTGATTTGACCAACTTAAAGCTTGGCCAAACAGGCACAAAGCCATTGAGGCCCGTTTGGCTAGGCTAATAGCAAGTGCTTATATGTGTGTATGGCTCACGGTGATAAGTTATCGATGATTGTAATTTTATAATAAGTGGTTTGACGTTTGATAGATAACAACTTTAAGTTATGTTATTTGATCAAACATAGTTTTAATTTCTCCGTTGAGGATAAAAACAGTTTCAAATTACTTATGACTTTAAACAGAATAACTTATTTTGCATAAAGTTGCAGTTACATGGTGTATCAAACATTCTCTAAATATCACAAAAAATTGCTATAAGTTAATTTGGACCAACTTTAAGCTCGACCAAACACGGCCTGAGTAGCATGATATTGATAGCACAAAGGTCCGGATGGTTGTACCTCCACATTGATCTTATCAAGTAGCTCCACATCAAGTTCATATGGGACGCCATCTTTGGAAGCAGAAAAGGTGAACTTCCCTTGAGGCTCCAGCTGGACTTTGACATCCGTAGCATCGGGTAACTCGATGGTAATAAAGAGCTTATCGGACCTTTGGGCCCACTTCAGGGATGGATGACGACTGCAAATATGGAAAAGGAAAATAAACATTTACTTACTGTAGTGTAAGATACTCAACATATGCAAGACCAATCCAAGCAAGGACAACAAGGGTAGGATAACAAAAACAATTCAATAGCAAAATACTAGGAGTTTCTAACCGCTGCAATAATATAGCATGTTAGGATCACTACATGCTCGATATCTGAGTAAAAAATTAAGAAAATAGGACACTCCATTCCTTCACAGATCTTAAATTCAACCACGATATATAACCTATGGACTGGTCAAAGTGATGGTTCAGTCAAGTCTCGAAACAAAATGGTTCATTTCTCGTTCGGTTGTCTAGTCTCATGAAAGAAGCTATTTCTAGGACAATCTATAGCTGAAGCTCTAGCACATGCCATCAATGTCTCGTATTGATGTAAGCCTCCTTGTGCTTTATTGAACTAGTCTCCATCTATGTTTATTATATACAGTTCCTCGACCGTAGGAGATAATGAGTAGACAAAGGCGGCATCGTGAACAATACTCCATCAAATCGAAAACTACAGAATTTAGATTCATACAATAAAAAACACTCCAATTTCGAAGTAGTCAAACCAGAGCCAGCATCCGAACTTGATATACATAGATTACGAAGCCATCTATCTAGGTTTCAAGCGTCACGCATCCGGGAACCGTTCCCCGGTTTAGAGCACCAAGCACACATAGTAAGAGAGTCCCACAATTGACCAACTTGTCAACAAACCCCGTCGCACAAAACACAGCCCGAAGAGGAGAAGGAAAAAGCGAATAGAATCAATCAAGTGAAGAAACTCTAGCATTAAGCAGAGTTCACCAAGAGCATAGATCCACAAAACCGACTACCGACCACGGATACCAAAAATCATATAATCAGTTATTGAACTCAAGCAAATAAACCCTAAACCCTAGATTCAAGGGGATATGAGATGTACCTGGAGCTGGATGATGAGGCCATATCAGCGATTTCGGAAACCCTAATTTCCCACGTCGAAGGTTGGCGTGCGACAGCGAGTGAATCGAGAGAGGAGAGAGGCAAGATGAGAGAAATGAATTGGGGGAATTGATTTTAAGGAATGGAGAATTTTTTTGTTACTTCGAATGTTCGTTTCTTTTCCAGATTTTTCCTTTCTATTCGACTCTTCCACCTCGTGGAAATGTACTTCCTTTAATTTCATCGTCGGGAGCATCGCGTGAAGTGACGTCAAATGCGATCCCTAAAGGATTTGTTGTTTGATCGATATTTATATCTATTTGTTAAATTTAATCATTTTTAATATTGAAGTTTGGTATAAAATTTATTTCTTGATGATGTATATCAAACTCATAATGATTATTTATTTATTAATGTTTTTCATAATCTATTAATAATGACTCAACATGAGAAATAATCATAATAACTTATCTTTCTATGATGTATCTTCAATACAATAAAACAATACAATACCTAAACACAACATCTATTCGAAAATTGAATAGGATGATGAAAACTGTAATTCGAGAAAAGAATAAATTTAGGAAAAAATGTGATATTCTAGGAAAAAAGCCAAAGCTACACTAAAACCTTCAATTTTAAGATATCGGTCGTATTTTTCAGTAGTATATCTGCTCGATGTAATTTATTTAAATCTTTAAAGCTATATCTATTTTTTTATACCAAATTTCAGTTTTCTTTGACACTAAATTTGATTGGTCTTTCATTTAATCATTAAAATCTAATTTAAATATATTTAATATAAATTAAATCTTTAATCTTCCCAAAATCAAATATGCGAGAAAAATATAAAATTTTAAAAAATATAAATATAAATAGTTCTTGGTATTCTTTATAATTTATACTTTAAGTTATCATCACAAGTTATTAAACAAAAATATTTTATGATTAAAAAAAATTAAAATCAAAGTCGGATAAAGCATTTTTCATAATAATTAACAGATGTATAAACTTAACAAAATAAAGTTATAAAATATTTATTTATAAAAATGTACAAGTATTTATAAAATTTAACAAAGATTTTCATCATTAGATTTACCAAACAACACACAAGTTTAATTCACAAATTACAAGTATTTGCATATCTTAAATTTTGAACGGATTATGTATTATTGTAAAATAATTCAGGTTTTATGTTATTTTCTCATACAATAATGAGACTCGGAATACAAATGCACATTGCATTGTGTCAAAACTGAAAGTGAAGCCGTATCTTAGGATAGTGCAAACAAATGATGCATATATTACCCAATTTTCACAACTTTCTTCACTCGCTTGCTCATCCTTTCATCTGTAAACTCGTAGCATCACCAAGGATGTTCAACCATCATAAAGCAATGGCAACCGGCAAGCCCCTATTTTAGACTATTTGTTGTATGCATACTTGACATAACTCAGAACTTAGACCAAAGCAAACAAAAATACATGAAGATGGACGTAGGAACTGCACTAATGTACATAAAACAATGAGCGGCAAGCCCCCTTTCGTCATAATTCCTGACGGTATATCTTATGTCTCGAGAAAGCTTAGACCCGAAGCAAACAAAAAGTGCATACATATATAGCCGCACTTTGATGGGTTACTACGTTCTTATGCAGTCCACCGTAGTCTCCTTAGCACTGGCTGAACAGACTCTTCATCGGGTTGACTCTGAAGTCGAGGCCATAACTTTATCGCATTTGTTGTCCGTTGCACTCTACTGCATAAGAGTTGCACTCATCAAAGTTTATTTGCAGCTTCAATTATGTCGCATTATGCTGAAAAGAAAGGACAAAATGAAGATCAGAAGACTTGCCTGCGACAGAAACAGCAGCAGTAGAACAGGCTCAGTAGAGTTCTATTGTCGTCTTAATTCATCATTCATATACAAACCTCTCCCATAACGCAGCGTCATCGAAGAAATGCAGCACTTGCCAGCTTGTTACCATGAAAGTGGAGCATGCGCCGCCACCTGCAGCTATGACCGCCTAGAAGTACAATTCTCATTTCAGCCAGAGGTAAACCTGCCTTCGGGTAGCTGTTTCAATTTACACGATGCACAAGACATCCATCACACAATCACAAGAACAATATAAAAACACAAAGCTGATGGGCAGGCATACTTCAGGCTCATGGATTAGCTGAAGCGCAAATGGTCCAAATCCATGACTACTGAATACACAATTGTCAACCCAGTACATGACTACTGATTACATGTCA
>LIEC01012030.1:18228-30269 GCA_001925005.1 Drosera capensis
CCGTAGTCTCCTTAGCACTGGCTGAACAGACTCTTCATCGGGTTGACTCTGAAGTCGAGGCCATAACTTTATCGCATTTGTTGTCCGTTGCACTCTACTGCATAAGAGTTGCACTCATCAAAGTTTATTTGCAGCTTCAATTATGTCGCATTATGCTGAAAAGAAAGGACAAAATGAAGATCAGAAGACTTGCCTGCGACAGAAACAGCAGCAGTAGAACAGGCTCAAGTGAAAAAAACATAGCATTAGCACTAAAATAGACAAAATGGTTCATATCAAGTATATTAACCCCAATAGCATCATCGATGCATAGCAAGCATAAAGAGGACCACACCAACTTCATATAAAGCATATACATAACCAGAATAGCATCATAATAGCGCAAATATACAAATTACTGCAAGGCCAAAGCAGCCAATACAGAGCGCTCATAGCCTAAGATAGATCAACTTACCCGCTGCTGTCAAAGCGAGGTATCAATATGTCAACTGCAATTGTGGTAGCGCTTTTGTCATCTTCTGCTTCCACACATCAGGAGAGCATATGCCACAAAAAAACTTTTACATGCAGCGAACATGATATATTCCGGTTATTCTTGATATGTTGAACCATCTGGATTGAATGACTCTGGTATTAATTCCCAGACCTATGATAGAAAAAGAACATCCCCATCCACATATTCCTGACTGCTTGCATCAAGGTCATGGAGAGCAATGAGCAGACTACACTCTGCCCAGCAACCCCCGGTAACCACAGGAGAAGTTACTTAAGAGTCGGTTCGTGTTGACCGCTTGTCATTAGTTGCTTCCCAATTTATATAATCCACAAATTTCGCGCTTTGCTTCTTTTCTGCACATGCCTTTATCCTCAGATCCAAGTTTGCATATGCTGATATTCACCCAAGCACCAAGACCCTTTTTTTGATTGGTCAACTTGGCTCTAAGCCAGGTGTCCTTCACCATGAACCGGTTGTTGCCTGGCTCACATGAGGCACCACTGCTTTCTGGTGTTTCCGCTAGCATGAACTTCAGTCACCTAAAGGTTCTTCGATTAGGAAGTTCATCTTCTGTTGAAGGAATTCGAGTACATCGTGCCTATCCTCTTTTATAAGCAACTGCCTCAACTTTCCAAATGTCGATGCTGGAGGTCGAATTCCCTTCTCAATCATCTCTTCCATAAATACGCATGCCTCACTCGCATTTTTCTTCTCACAGATTCCATTGATAAGAACAGAATACGTATGCAGGCTTGGGACAAATCTTTTTGATCTCATATACTTCCACATCTTCATTGCTGTCTCCAAATCATCCATCTTGAAAAACATCTTTATCATCATGGTGTATGTATCTGCATCAGGATCACAAATTCTTATCATCAAGCGGAAAAACCTAAACGCCTCTTCATACTGTTGAAGACCCATCCATGTGTTCAAGATAATATTGCAAGTTCTCGCATTAGGTATGATCCCTTTGGTCTTCATCTCTTTCACAACTCTATACGCATTTTGAAGCTTGTTTGCTTTGCAGAATGCACTAATCAGGGCATTATACACTACCACATCAGCCAAGACACCACTGTTTGTCATCTCTTGAAACGTATCTATTGCATCTTCAATGCGGTTCTCAACACCATAGGTATGAACCAAAATGGTATAGATAAAAGAGGTTGGCCTGTACCCCCTAGCATTCATGCTTCTAACAATTCCAACAGCTTCATCAACTCTCCCTGTCTTGCATAGAATATCTACCATAATGCTATAAGTTACTATATCAAGAGGGCATGCCCCATCAGCCATTTCTTTAAAAATTGCTCTAGCCCTTAGAAGATTCGGCGCCCTTCCCCATCCTTCAAGCAATATACTATACGTCTTTGTATCGGGCTCAAATCTCCCTTTCATTTGATCAAATATCTCTTGTGCTTTCCTAACATTCTTGGCCTTGCACAAAGCACCAAGAAGCCCGTTAAACGCAGCTAGGTTCGGCATCAGGCCATACTTCTCCATCACATTGAAAGCATAGATCGCCTCATCCACCTTGTGGGCACGAGCATACTTCCTCATAATGATACAAAACGTCTCGATATTGAGCATCCCTTTGCTCCTCATGGCATTCACCAGATCCCACATGATCTTATACTGCCTTATCTTGGCCAAGGACTCGATCATCGTATGGTAAGCTATAACACTATGGGAATAATTCCTTTTCTTTCCGGCCCATTCGAAGAACTGATATGCAAGCATGCTCGCATTCTCGAACCTCTTGAGAACTTCCTCGACTAACTTGGTGGACAGTTCCACCCCGCTCCGATCCAGCATTGTGTCGAGCCCGAATTTGGGACCCGATATCATGATCTTGCTTATTTTTTTCACAGGATCATCACACATTTCGATCTTCTCAACCGAACTGTACATCCTCCGAATCGTTATCCATGGTGAACACAATCTTCGACCGTACAATCGAACTCTAATCATATCATTATTAATAGGAATATGTGTTGCGAATTGAGGAATCACAAGGTTTCAACTCCTCGATAGATACTTGGTGAATGCTGACAGGAATACAGCTACCAGCGTCCCTGATTCAGCTTCTTAAGCTAGCAGGGCAAGAACACCATCTGCATATCCTGGGGTTTGTTGCCCAGTTAGGCTCCAGATGTTGGACAGCTTCTCCTTGGGTGATTCCCGGAGTTGAAACCTAGTCGAGAGCCAGCTTCTCCCAATCTGCAGATACAAACATGAACAATGCATTTAACATGCGATAACTTGTCCAAACCACATGTTCAAGTTAAACCATAACACCGATTCAACATGAGTAGGGAAATGATGGGAACAGTAACCAAAGGCTGTACACATCTGTTTATGAAAGCTTATCCAGTCTCTAGTCGTATGTCAGATCACAAACTCGAAGTATCAGTAAACTTTGTAAACGTGGTGACAATGTTCATATTTTGCAGACATAGGTATATCCTAAGCTGCACGAATACCAGGTCACCGACATTCGGACACAGCAGCTTAACTGACAATAGAATATTTCAGTAGCTGATCCCACTAGAGGCTAAAAAAACCCAGTTATGTTTGGCAATATGAAAAATCAACAATGCCCTGGTTTTTCTAGCATAATAATTGTCTAAAATAGCCAAAATCCAAATAAAAAGTATGCATCTCGTTTGATGTTCAATCCAGTCATGCCCTGGTGTTTTTATCACAATTAATTGTCGAAAGCAACTAATCAAGAGAAGCTATGCTGAATACACTATAACATCATGACATCAGAAACATAAAGCACCACGGACAGAAAAAGATGCAAGGGGTAGTTCCGTACCTTTCACAAACAATACATCCCCGTACCAAAACCATTTCCTGAGTGGTGCGTACATCTCAGCCAAAAACACCTTTGCATTTCCGAGATCCACATAAACACTGCTAAACTACTTGATCAAATTCTACTTCCATTGATCAAATTCTACTTCCAAAAAGCCGCTTCTCAAATGAAATCAACAAATCCTACTCTAAAACCTAGATTCAAAAGTACCCAAACCAAAAATATTAACCCCATTGCCTGAGAATCATAACATTACCATCAAAACCCAAAATCTATGCACAGCACACAAATCAAACAAGCGAGACTACCCAAAACTCTAGGCCCTCTGAGAACCCAGAAATGAACACAGATTTCGATTCACGAACATTTCCGCCTCGAATTACAGTTTCCAAGTTCCCTGCAAAGGTGCTCCGAATCCAAACAATAGCTAAGAACTCAAAAAGTGACCTAAATTTCAAATAGTTTCAAATGGGATGCGATCGAAGACTAGAAATGGAGAATCTGAGCTCAGATCGCACAAGTTGAAGATCAAGGACCAAAGAACGAACATGCATCAATTCAACAATTTCGAGCGGATTAAAACACAAAATTCTAACATCGAATCGCAAAATTGATGACAAATTGGTGAGAATTGGAAGAATTTTACCTGGGAGAATGCAGCTAGGGTTTTCGGACAAGTGCAGAGAGAGCGGGATGGCGAGGAATTGCGATTGATCTAAGGTGGGCCAAGAGCCAAAAGGGCCAAGCGAGGTGCCGTCCGATGACAGATTGACTTGTTGGGTCAAATGGAAATTACTTCCATCCATCATTTTTTGTGTCAAGAATTGAGCCACTTGTCCAAGAAGATTATTTGTAACCTAGTTACACCGACATGTCCGATCGAATCGATTTGATTAAACCAGGTTTGATGTTTTGATTGGATTGATTCTATTAAAAATTCTGATAAATAATTATTCTGATTAAATTTTGTTTAAATCGGTCAAATTCTAGTAATGGATCCAGAACCACTTCAAAAAGTAAAAATTTAATAATTTTAAAAATATATTCTTTTCGTCCCAAAAAAAATACTTTTTTCGTTTCAAAAAATTAATTAGATTTGGGTTCGACTTGGCTCAGTTCATATACTCATTCGAGTTAAAACGAGTTTAAGCCGAGCCAAACCTTTTTCTAAACAAATAACAATATCATTAGAACTTAAGCTTAACAATCATTATCAATATCACTAGCTAGAAGTTTAAATTGATAAATTGACATTAACAAAAAAAAATGAATATGTTAATTGACATTGAATTGAAGAAATAATTTAAATTTGGACAAAATTACCTAATAATAGTTCTATATACCTAATAATAGTTCAATGGTGTTAAAGCCATATTGGGAACAAAGTATGACTGCCGCAAGCTGCAACATGGGCAATGGAACATCAGAGCTTAGTTTTATTAACAGGTATGGCTGAGTAGTTTCCTATTCTTGGTTTTTGGTCCCTGTGTTGTGATAGCTATAATTCAATAAGCAATTCCCGGATAGAAGGATAAGAATAAGATAAGGCCACCGTAGGAACCCTATGCAAAGATTCCTGAATTACTAAAAATTTGAGAAAAATCCTAGCTTAAATTTTTCAGTCTTGGACAATAGACGTAAGTCGTTAAAGACGCTGAAGACGAAAAGGTGAGTACAAGGCTGAGAAGATTTAAGTACAGATATTAATCAGACGGATAGTATTCATGATGAAAGGCCGTCGTAACCTCCTGCCTAAGCCATAATTGTTCTTATGTCTGAGATCTGGGAAATGGGAAGAATAGGGTGTTGTCTTGGAGGTGGGATAATGATGTGGGTAGCTATACTATGCAATATATCGATAATGTTTATAATGTATGTGCATTACGAAGATGCATTGTATAAGTCACAGTTCCCAAAGGGCAGTTTGAGACGCACTATTTGGGGTGCACAGTTTGGGACTCAATGTTCTAGACACATCGTTTGGGATGTATTGTTTGGGACGTACTGTCTTGAAAATATCATGTTTTGTATGTGTAAGGTGTAAGATTCAACCTAAAGAGAGGAATAAATAGGTTAATTCAAAAATATTTGAATTTATACAGCGGATTAATCTTTTTCTTTCTTAACAGCTCTATGTAGACTACTTCGGTAGTCTATAGTAGAGACTACGTGATCTACAGCAGAGACTTCAAACTTCTATAAGTTTGTCTCTGTTTGATTATGATGATCAATTTCTAACAGTTCTAAATATTAAGTAATGAAAACAATTAAAGAACACAATATTTATATTGGTTTAGACACTCGTTTTCAATTGATAAATGAGATCTTAGTCCAGTCTTTTCTTGGTGACCAATTTAGTCAAGCAAAAAGAGGTGAGTTCACTATCTTCTTGTTTATAGCTTATAAGAAAACTTTTTTTTACAAGTTAGCTAGCTTGTACAAAAGATGAAAAACCTAGATCTTTGGATAGATCCAAACAACTGAGCTCTGCTGCAAGTTATGTTCTTCTTATTCAGACTAGCGAACTCTTCTTAGTGTTCTTCATGATTTGGTTCTCTTGAATGATCGGTGATTTTCTGATTGGTTAGCACTCTTGTTTTTTAATCTCAAGTTCTACAGCCTTTTCAAAAGAGCCTCAACAATTCTCTTTCATAGGCTCAAGAAATGAACCTGTGATAAAGTATTGTATCTGTTGTGACACCTAGTCACATGTGTCCCCCAATTGATGTTGACGGCTCACCTATTTCAGATTCCTGTACTGTCATAATTATACTTCAAATCTTCGTTTGAATGACTCCATGCCTTTGACCCAAACCCCAGCAACTATCTCTACTGCAACCTCCAGTCTGCACCCATTACTGTGAGATCTAGTTTGCACTGTCCCTGTTGTAACCTTAGTCTGCACCCAGATCTGATGCACTTCATGCTTTGTTGTGTTGGTCCTCGTTTGCAAGCTCAATCCCAGATCCTGAAGCATTTGCAGGTCTTTTTTTTGCCCATGCATGCCTTATCTACTTAACCAAAATCCTCTGTAGTAATCTGTATCTGGTGGTCCTCACGATACTCCTCATCTGCGGTTGTCTACTCTTCAGCATCTGACCTAGACTGTAACTACCTACTTGATTTCTAGCCTAATCACACTAATTGCATCATGGTTAATAATTCTCAGTTTTGTTCTATTAATTTTTATATAATTGGAGGGATTGCACATTCCTATCAATATTGTATTAGTTTGAACCTATTATTCGGACGCACTGTATGACGATAGCGTTCGTGAAGGAGAATATATTAGGGTTAAGTTTATGAGGAATTTAAATTACGATTTGATTTGAAATTAATATGTTAACTAACCCCTATGGAGAATTAATGACACAGAAGTATCCCACTATTCGCACTACGAAGGTGTAAGTGCACTATGAAGATGCATTGTATGAAGCATAGTTCACATAGCATAATTGGAGATGTACTATTCAGGGTGCATAGTTTAGAAGTCACTGTTCTAGACACACTGTTCGGGATGCATTGTTAGGGATGCACAGTCTTGAAAATATCATGTTTTGTGTGGTATTGGTTAGGATGCACTATTCAGGGTGCACAGTTTAGAGTGAGTACACAGTTTAGGAGTCACTGTTCTGGACACATCGTTCGGGATGTATTGTTTGGGATGCACAATCTTGAAGATATCATGTTTTGTGTGGTATTGGTTAGGACGAACTATTCTAACGCACTGTGTGACGATAGCGATGGTAACGTTCGTGAAGGGGAATATATTAGGATTAGGTTTATGAGAAATTGAAATTACGATTTGATTTGAAATAAATATGTTAACTAATAGGAAGGATTCTCTGTAGATACCCTTATGGAGAATTATTGACACAGAAATACCCCAATTGTTCGCACTATAAAGATATAAGTGCACTACGAAGATGCAATGTATGAGACACAATTCACAAAGCACAGTTAGAGGTGCATTATTCGGGGTGCACAGTTAGGGACATATTGTTCTCGATACACCATTCGGGATGCATTGTTTGGACACACTTTCTTGAAAATGTCATGTTTTGTATGGCATTGGTTAGGATGCACTATGTGGCAATAGCGACGATAACGTTCATGAAGGGGAATATATTAGGGTTAGGTTTATGAGAAATTGAAATTGTGATTAAATTTGAAATAAATATGTCAAGTAATAGGGAGAATTTGCCATAGGCATCCCTCTCGATAATTAATGACACATAATTACCCCATCTTATTTTTCCCCCAATAGATATCTCATTAATATTTATTTAAATAATTTTCATGTTGAAAGATTTACACATCATATTTTCTTTTTTAACAAAACCATCATTAATTACACAAGAAATTGGTTTTCCTAAAAAATTCATTTTCAAATTCAAATCTCGGAAACCATCGTTTATCTCGCTCACGTACTACAACCATTATACCACGTACTGAACGTCAGTATGTCATCATAGTCATCAACCTTAGCCGGATAACGAACTAACGATGATAATGATAACGAAGTAACAATGACGATAATGAGGACGGACTGACGACGACAATCTGATGATGAACTCACGATGACAACGAACTGATGATGACGACAGCGACAAACTCATAACGATGACGACAACGAACTGAACATTCATGTTCCCCCTCCTTCTTCAGCCATTCTTCATGACGATGACGATGAATAGAGACAAAAAGGAAACTGATTTTGTGCACAATTAAGAAATCGAATCATATATGATTAAAAACAAAGTGAAAGGGAAAGGTTGCAAATCAGGAAAGCACACATGGAAGCAAGATTTTGTGTGAAAAAAAAATGAAAGGAAGGAAGACATTGAAAATCAGGAAAGTGCATACTGAATTTAAATAAAAAAGATAGTGGGTGTTACTGTGAAATAAAAGAATAGAAGATGGTATTTATCGATAATTGTTTTTTTACAAAATGTTATCTCTGGATAATTTATCCTAACTTATATTAATAGATATGAGTGGATAGTTTTGTTAATTTCTTTACAAGGATAAATTAGTTCATAAATTATGATTTTGAACTAATTTGTATAAAAAAATCTTGTATATTACTTATTGACAAATAAGTTTGATTTTGAAAACCTATTTATAATTCTCTGTCTATATATATTTATAAACCTGTAAACAATATTCGGATGAATGTGATGTTCTAACTTTTAATGCAATACTACCCTGCAGTTGCTTCGGATGACATTTGACTCCAGGAAAAAGTTTAATTTTGAGATGGTTGCCGCCCACTCTGGTTTTTTTTTTCCAGGTCAATTCCATGAATTGGATCTAAACATCATGATAAGAAGTTGATTCAGAAAGTTTAGGCAGATTACAAGCCAAAGACATGGACCTCATATTTATAATTGGGAAAATAAAACAGGACAAGTAAGAAATAAGAAGGAAAAAAAAGAAAGATACAGAGTTAGTGTCTTTTTCTTGCAAATCACTGTCAGAGCAAACATGAATCAACAAAGTTTTGGTATAATATAAACATTGAAAAAACTATTTAATAAGTCTGGAAAAAAAACAATTTTGTATCTTAACAGACTATTTGGTAACTGCCGCTCAAATCTATAAAAATCAAAAGCAATAGCTGAAATTGAAAATCCGTAACCGAAATCAAAAACAGTTTTTTACAGTAAGGTGATTTTTTATAAAGAGAGTTTTGAACATTATATCAAGATGAATCAGAAAACGAAAATTGAAAACCATTTTGCTAGTTAGTTTTTGTTTTCACATTCCATTCCATCATCTAGGAAAAAAAATTGTTACAAAAAACTTCTATTTTATCAAGATGTCGGATTTTGCCAACATCTTCCTTGGATACATAGCTTCCAACAACTAAGTTGTAATTAGATCGATAAAATGAGAAAAAAATATTTAATAATGCTCCATATGAAGTATATTCCACTTCATGAGATAGTTAATGACAATATCATGAATTTTTATATCTATACGTATAAAAAATTAATGACACAAAAATATCTCTTTCTGTTTTTATTTTTTTAATAGTTATCCCATCAATATTTATTCTAATAATTTATATATTGAAAGATTTATGCATCATATTTACTCTAACAAAACTGTCATTAATTACACAAAATATTGGATATCCTAAAAAAATTCAATTTCAAATCCAAATATATGTCTTACCAGAAAACCAATGCCGGCCCCGTCCACGTATTAGAACCACGTCCTTTACCTCAATACGTCATCATTGTCGTCAGCCTTATCCGACAACCGTCGTTAATATATCAATGTTGTCATCGACTTTAGTCGGAAATCATCATTCATGATATCTGGACGTGAAACAACAATTTCAACAACATCATCAATACGTCCTCACCGCTTTATATAATCAGTACTGCAACCATAAGCATATCACAAATCATTGACTTCTCTCTATAAATTCAATATCTCGTGAAAAAACGTCCATTTTCGTCCTAAATCATAATTGTTGGTCTCGCTCACGTATTAAAAACACGTGATGCAACTATAATCTTCACAAATCGACGACCATGCTCAACCCCTTAACTCCATCAACATCCCATCATTACTCGTCTCCTTACATTACACCAACCCTCAAATCGACATCGATTGAATTGAATACAGAGGTGACAAGATCGTCCATCGTCTCCTTACAATACACGAACCATCATCATCCCCTCAAATCCACCATCATCAAATCATCTTCACCGTCGTAGCCAGATCCCACCTCGAAATCGAACATGGGGGGTGACAAGGTGACCCAACGAACATGATGGTCAAGCTCCACCTCGTCTTTTTATTGTTGTGTTGAGTTTGATTTAGTTGAATCAAACATGTACTGGACCTAACGGGCGGGAAGAAGAACGTGCGCATGGTGGTCGACGGAGACAAGGGGATTGAAAGCTGAGGCTGAGAAGGAGGTGATCGAGGGGGTATGAAAATGATCCAAATATCGTAGGTTTTTTTAAATTTTTTATGAAATTGAAATTGGTGGGATTTTGTTCTTAAAAAAAGAAATGAAGAATCATCATATCTTCAAAAAATAGGCAAGAGAACCAATTTTTTTTTTTTTTAAGGTAGGTGGTATCTTGGTGGAAAAAAAAGTGATTATATTTTTGGGAATTAATTTAACTAGATGGTATCTCTAGATATTTTTTTCAAATTCATAAATGATATTTTGGGTGCTCAGGGGTTCAAAATACCTTAATCCTATTTGGGTTTATCATAATTAAATTGAATTATATTGAATGTTTAAAGTTGAAAATAAAAATACAATCCTCAAGATTGACCATGACAACAAGCACCAAACCTAGGACGACATGCTCTCAACCAAAATACAGCTTTGCTATTGCTAATTATTCCTTTGTGCTAAAGTGATACCCCAACAACCATCAGGTTTAGAAGTACAGCCTAACTCTCTATACTATAATGAAGACAATTTAAATGACAAAGTAGGAATTTTTCAATAAATAAAAAAAACAAATAAATATAAATAGAAAAATAACAAAAGTAGGAAAATATCATTTGCAATTTCATTTCTGAATTATCTCACTTCCATATATATAGATTAATTAGTTGACTGTTCTTGGGGGAAAAAGGGAGAGCAAGGAACTCTGCTTCTGTTGGATAATCGCACTTCCCATGTCAAGAGCCTGCATAGATCTATGATTGCAGAATCTGAGGATACAACAGGTGGATTGTGCTTGACATGCTTCGTTGAAGTGAAAAAGGATTGATGTCACCTCACGATCGCTTAATTACCTATAAAAAAGAATGAAATTAAATGACATAAATGTTTATAGTACGCAATCTGAATATCGAAAGAGAAATTCATTTATCCATTAAATATGAATGAATCAAAATCTATTAAATAGACATAGTGTCACATCTACAACCTTGAGACTCATGCATAAACAAAGAAAACAAAAGTTTCAAAAAGTTTTCAAGACAAAGGTGTTTCTCCTCACTCTCTTACCCTACATAGGAGAAAAAAAGATGATACATATATAAAGGTAAAAAAAAAAAAAAAAAAAATTTGTGACTCCCTAAACCATAAAATCATCGAGCCGTAATCTTCACTTATAACTTTTCCATTATTATGAGTTACCATCAATTTGGATCAATATACAGAACCCAAATAGTACTTGTGTAACACCTTAATTATTGTGGTCAAAATCTGATGGGAGTCAAAAGGGCGTATATCAAAATGAGAGTATTGCAATGGACCAAAATCACATTGCAGCATGACCGTATAGAAACCTTCTCGCATTGTCTTCTCAAAATTTATAATCACTAAAACGACTTCAAAAAACTGAAACCCAAAACCTTCCAACGAAGGATTCATGGTCCGCATAGCTCAACATGCTTTGTAAGAGGTCGAGAATAAATCAAAAACCGGAAAGATGAGTAGTGGATTTATGTTCTTGTTTGATCACATTAACCATCCAAAGAAGAGTGGATGTAAACATTAAAGTTCACTTCACTCTATTATCGAACCATTATTTGTTAATCATATCTGCCTTTGAATGTTATTTCTTTCGTTCTATATAAATTATGATATATTATTAAATATTAATGTTTTATATAAATTATGACTTTTTTTTAAATGGAATACTATATTAGATCACTCTAACAATTAACCAGGAGTATAATTCTGTACTTAACAAGAAAACCACAGGTAACAATATTGCATAATCTACTAACTGG
>LIEC01012033.1:0-28623 GCA_001925005.1 Drosera capensis
GCCTTCAATCTGTTATAAATAGTTTGTTAGGTTGTTTGTAAAATCTCACCTCGGCAATAATACAAAAAAATCAGAAAACGAGACAGTTTTCTCACCAATTCTGAGCTGTGCATACACCACCAGAGCCGATCAAAGCCAACAGGAGCAATACCCACAAGAGGATCCTAGAAAAACTTGTTTGCAAGAGCAAGAGCCAGAAGACTGCTCTACATACCTGCAGACCAAGTAGGCAATTAGCAAGAAAGAATTCATAATCATATCAGTGATGGGCGCCAAGTGAAGAAGCTGTCTCAAATGAAAGTGTTCTTTGAAGAGCTTTCACATCAGGTGCATTACGGAAGACCAACCCAGAAAGCGTATAACCGGCAATGAATGCTGATATGTGAAACACGATTACAAGTAGCAAGATTGTCACTCCAAAGGCAGAAAGAATAGATGCGATGTTAATAGCAAGAGGCGAGCCAACACAAAGGGATGTCACGAGGACTGAAGCGGAGGCAGGAATGGGCGAATTGCACTAGAAATTTGAGGGAATGACCGGCCCAAGCCAAATTATTTTGGGTGTTAGGATACAGGCAATATTCATAGCTCTACAATTACCAACTTGAGATGTTACAATGTGGATGCTATGAGGTGGATGCTGTATTGTTCACGCTTCAAGCCTAAAAAGCACATTCGTGTCAAGAAATGTGCTAAAATACAGTAGAAATTTTGATTTTGTAAAGTGAGTCGATGATCGCCGATTGGTCAGATAGTGGTCGACGGTCAATCGGGCGACGATGTTTGGCGAAAGGGTGACAGTCGAAGGTCGGGCTACGGTCGACGATCGAGCGGTTGACGATCAATCGATCAACAGTTGGGCGGTTGACGGTCGGTCCAGCGGCTGCCAAAGATTAGTCGGCCGATGATCAATGGTTGACAAACGGGTTGCCGTCGTCGGACGATAGACGAGTTGCAATATTTATCCCACTTGGGAGATTAATAATAGCATTGAGGGAATGAGACTAATAATGAGAAGATTAAATCCTTGTAAGTAAGATTAGTAATCGAGATTTTCCTTTCTTTTTTTTCTTACAATGAATAATCCGAGTTCTTATTTTCGTACCAAACATAGGATTAACTAGTTTTAGTTATCCTATTTTAAATATCTTGGATATCAAACATGACTTTGATGTAATGGCTAAGCGTGTTGTGATTATTTGTAGCACACTCATTTAATAAAACTAGAAGAGGAATTGTTGATACGGCCGAAAATATAGACCTTCTCATAAATGAGATGCTTTGATTGATAGGATAAGGGGACTGCTTTTCGAAGACAAAAGTTTTGTCAAGGCTCCATATGAGATAAGGATATTTTTATCCTTTAAAATTTGTGAGAGAATTGTCTTGACAATACTAATTATTATCTTGAAAATATCAAACTCTTAAAATAATTATTTTATAGATTTTTTTATTTTGATTTTCTTCAATGAATTCAGACGTTATAGTGTAAGCCCTGGTTCTAGTGGTGAGGTGTAATAGCTCGACCCATCAGCTCAGCCCGGTCTAGCTTGTTTTTGGCCTGGGCTTGGTCCGACCCTTTTGTTTTTGACCGGGCGACTGGACTTTGGACAGGGGATAGGGCTCGACCTTGATTCTGGGAAAAGAAGCCCTGGTTTGAGGCCCTTTCCCTTTTTTTTCTATTTTTTTTAATACCAAAACCACTAGTGGTTCTCAAAACTGTTCACGTTTTAACCTTAAATTGTTGACGATTTTTAAAATTGATAACGATTCCGACAGCATGGAAACTTACACGAATCTGGACATCTTAGTGATCAAAAACCATGAACGGTTTGATCACTGAGATGTACAAGGTTCCTGCAAACTTTTTTGATGTATAAACCATGAAGAGTTTCCTCAGCTGTTCATGGTTTTCATTTTCAAAATGAAAAAACTTAACCCTGTGAAGTGTTACACTTGCAAGTCTTAATAATAGTTCCAAACAATATAACAATATTTTAATTGCTACATTTGTTCCAAAGTTTGCAACATAACAAAGTTTGAAGTGCTAGTAAGATAACAACATATTGACATAACATGTCAATTATATACTAAAGATTTTAACATGAGAAAATGATAGCTTAAAAAATCATAAAAACAACATTGTTCCAAATATAAAGATACATGTTTCAAAGATGAAATATCTAACTTTTAAGAAGTATAAAAACATTACAAAGTTGAAAACAAGTAAATAACGACAAATTCATGTGGTCGTTGTCATCATCGTCATCATCCGTGGACGGTGGAGGAGCAATTCCCACTTATAATGCTAGGTTTTTAAGATAGTAGGTGATATCATAATGATGGTGATCCTCTACTTCTCATCTCGTAGTCACACGATCTTGGAAGACGTCGAAATCCCTTTGAAGTGCTTCATAATTCCGCTCCAACCTTTCGTAGTAATCAATCAAGAACTCCATGTGGTGGTCCATTGAGCCAAAATGAGGCCAATAATCACAAGCATCAACTTCATCATCTCCTCCTCCTCCTTCTTCTTCTTCATCTTCCACTTCTTCTTCTTCTACTAGATGTTGCTTGCGAAGCCTTCCACCTACCTTGGATGCTTTTGAAATCATAACCCGGCCTTTTAGAATCCTTCACTTGCTTCTTCATCACAATCCTCAAACGGATGAGCTCCCATATACATGTTTCCCGTTTCAAAGCACACTTCAAGCTAACAAGACAAGCGGGAGATCTCAAAACCTTAAAAGAGCTTTCTACCCTCTTCTCTTTATTCAAATCAAACTCATGATACTCAATAAGTTGATAAATATAATTCCCAAATGTAAGAGTCTTTCCATGATTTTTAGCACACTTGTCCATTTGATAAAGAATAAAGAAAGGTAGATTGATCAATTATTTCTCAATCAGCGCACACATTAGCAAAATCTCATTACATGTAGGATCATCCATCCCCCCATTTTTTCCTTCAACCACCAACCTACTATAAGATGTAATACCCTCATTTCCGGATCTAATTCATTAGTATGAATAGCATAGGCATTTGTGATTTTACATTTCAACAAAGTCTCACATGTCTTCCTAGGACTAAATCTTAACCACGTCCTAATAATTTTGTTCAGTCTCTATTATTCCTTTAAAATTGATCCCTAAAGCTAGATCAATAATCTTCGAATTAAGCATAATGTTTTTATCCTTAATCCATGACCTATAATGGAAAATCCTTTTCGAGATAGGCTCGAAGTGAGCATAAAACAATACTACCATCTCTCGATAGTATCTAGTTATCCTATTGTTTATCAAATCTTTCCAACCTTGAGCTTAAATCTCGAAAAGTTATTTTGATCAAACCAATCAAGATCAATCACGTGATCATAATTAAATCCCTTTTTCAATTGCTCATTTTCACTACAAAACAGCAGGGGTTTTAGCGACTAAAATAAATTTGTTAGTCGCCCTTTTTGTGCCCAAAAGCAATTAGAGCGATCAATTTAAGATGTTAGTCTCAAAAACTATTGATCGTTTTTTTAAAGAAAAAATAGTGACTTATGGCGACCAATACATTATTTAGTCTCCCTTTTGGCGATGAATTTACTATTAGTTGCTAGATATTGCGGTGAATTTACTCATTAGTCGCTAGATATTGCGACGAATGTACTGATTAATCGTTATTAGTCTTGACCATACCATTCTCCCTCTCCATTAACGTTGACTACCATTTTGCTTGGCCTTGTCTTAACTAGAACAAAACTGTTGGGTTCACAGAATCAACCTAGAGAGGGGGTGAATACAATGATTCAAATTTTATCAGATAAATACAACGGATTTAATGATTTGAACACTAATGTTCTTTGCAGACTACTAAGGTAGTCTGCAGTAGAGACTCAAACTGTGTAAGTTTGTCTTTGTTTTACTGTAGTGTTAAGTTTCTAACAGTTCTAAAACATCAAGCAATGAAAGTAAGTAAAGAACACAGAATTTATACTGGTTCAGACACTCATTATCAACTGATAATCGAGAATTTAGTTGAGTCTTCTCTTGGTGACCAGTTTAGTCAAACCAAGAGGTGACCAGTTTAGTCAAGCCAAGAGATAGGTTCACTATCTTCTTATTTGTGGCTTACAAGATAACCCCTTTTACAAGCTGGCTAACTTGTCAAAAGGTTAAGAACCTAGATTTTTGCACAGATTCTTCACTGGACTCTACTACAGGTTTTATTCTTCTATACAGACTAGTAAACTCTCTTTCTGTTTCTTCTCAGTTTAGCTCACTCGAGTAACTTTGAATCTTGGATTGTTTTTATAAGCTTGCACTGTTAATCTCCCGTTCAATAGTTATCTTCAATGAGCTTCATTGATCCCCTTTAACCCGTGATGTGACCGCTTGTCATATTTGAGCCTCAACTGATGTTAACAACTCACCTCTTTCAAATCCTCATACTATCATACTTGAACCTCAAATCTTTGATTTGACTGAACCTCAGACCTCTACCTCAATAATCACCTCTGCTACACTCCAGTCTACTGCATCTCAGTCTGCACTCAATGCTGTTGAGATCTCGTTTACACCCAGTCCCTGCTACAACCTCATGTGCACTCAGATCTGATGCACTTCATGCGTTGTTGTTCTGTTGGTACTCGTCTGCATGTCTTAGTTGCTTAGTCGAAATTCTCTGTAGTAGTCTGTATCTGGTGGGCCACACAATGCTTTCCATCTATGGCCATCTGCTCTCCAACATTTGACGTGGACTGCAACTACATACCTAATTTTCAGCCTAAGCATACTAACAACATCATGGCTAATACTCCTAAGTTTTGTTGATCAATTTCTATACATTTGGAGGAATTACACATTCCTATTAATCTCCCCCTAAATTGATGCTAATAAAACTTCTAAGTAAAACAACAAGCTTACTAACATTACATATTAATTACATTACTTTGAAAAAAAAACCTTGAGACAATAGAGCAGTAGAGAAACTTATCTTTACCTGTGATGCTCATCGTCTTTGATGCGCTTGATATGCTATTCCTATTATGTTCCTCTGCTGTGCTTGTGAGGCTGTTCCTCTGGTGTTTTGTGATGCCTTCTTCTTTCTTCGTGGGGTTAAGTCCTCTGAATTCTGTGGCTTGATGTCCTTTTTTGAGGTTTTGGTCGTTTTGGAGACCTTTTTCCTTTTGTTGTAGCTGTTGTTCTTCTTTTTAGATCTTCTGCAGTCTTCTCCTTGGCCTACCCATTTTTTGCAGACCTTTGGAGCCTTGTTGCCTCCTTTCCATGCTCTGCACTCTTCCCCCCCCCCCCCCCCCCTTTTGTTAACATTACGTGGCATCATGAGGGCTTCAATGCCAGTTCTTAAAGCTCTGAGTTCAGTGGAGATAGTCTGTTGAGCATTAGTGGCTTTGGTTGTTTCCAGTTGAAGTTTATTCTTCAACAAATCCAATCTGGTGTCATTATTACGGATATGCTCTTTAAGCTACTATTGAGTGGCTTGTAATCCAAGAGCCTGCCTTAGACTTCTGGCCACAGTTTGGGGTGTCATTTGAAGATCAGATGTACCGCTGTATAGTAGGTCTTGAGGAAAACCTACAGATGATGGGTCTGCCCTGGTTTGCACTATTCCAAAGGAAGAAGGTGGTGAAAACTCGATGTTTAGTGGGTTTTGACCTTGCTGACCAGATGGACTATCACTCATCAAATATTAGTTGATTTCTTTAAGAGTGATTCCTTTGTGAGCATTGTTTCCTCCAGTCTACTCCTCGGTTTGTAGTTGAGTTATTTTCTCATATTCGTCTTCAACTATAACGATTTCATCTCTCTGAGTAGGAGTCAGATCAAGTGTTATGACTTGTGTGAATTTTGCTTTCTCTGTAGCCTACAGGCAGTCTGTAGAGACTTCTTCTATGGTAGCCTCTATTGTTGCTGTTACTTTGGTGATGCGATTAAGGAGCTCTCCTTTGGTGACTGTTCTGTTGTTGTTTCTTCCTATACTACTGATTCTGCTGTTGGTGATTCTGCTACAGGGGACTCAGCTGCTAGTGACTTTTCTGTAGGGGACTCGACTGATGGTGACTTTGTTGCTGGTTTTTCTACTGTAGATTGTTCTACTGTTGTCTGCTCCTGAATCCCTTCTTCAGCCACTTCATCAATGATGTCATCATCATCATGACCTTCAAGGTGTGGGAGTTTATCATCATCATCATTTTCTACGGGTTGTGCTTTGCCTACTGTTGACCTTAAAGAGATAGTCATAAATCTCTAAGGTCGCTGCCCTGACATGCTTGTCTACCATCTTCTTCAGTTCAACCTCCACTTCAGAAGTGTGCACAAACTCGACATGTTATAGTTGTGCTTGTCTGTGTCACCTTGTCTTGAGTGTTGAGTCCTTGACCTGCAGAACTCCACTGAATAAGATATAGGGTTTATTTGGTCTTTTCTTCTTGTTGGCTTCTCTTTTCTGAATGTGGATAAGTTGATGAATTTCTACCTGTGTCATATCATCCACTATTCTAATTTCTGCCTTGGAGCCATCTGTGTTTATTTTGTATCTTGTGGTTGGTCCTGATGGGATGAGCTTTGGCCTTGTAGCCTTGGTTATCCTTTTGAGTGGAAGATTATGTTGTTTGATGAACTTATGGATCAGTTTTTCCTTTTAAGGCTTGCCTAGCATCTCGTCTGTTCTTGCTCTGTGTTCTTGGACCTTTTTTTCATGGCTTGAACAGTCTACAAAGCTTTTATGATTTCTTCCTTCTCTGAAGATTGTGTGACTAAGGTTGTTGTTGTTGTGGCTCAAACTTCTGATGCAGTTGAGGGACGATCTTCTTCCATTATTGACAAATCCATTCCAATGCTGAAAATTGGAATGATCGTAGTTATGAAGGGTTCAGTTGAAGCAGACCTGATTGTCACTTTGTTTATAGTAGAGGTATCCTGAGATTGCCCCGTCTGCATCATTTTAAGTTTGGTTTCAATAGCCTCTATCTCTTTTCTTATATATCCTGGTGCACTGAGCTCTTGTCTAAATTGAGCTTGTGGTCCTTCCCTGATCTCTTGATAGATTCTTTGAGCTTCCAGTATAAGATCTTGAAGGTTTTCATTGGCACCAGCTTTCAGATACTTCAGTGCTACAATGGCATCATGTAGTGCAGCAAGCTCTGGTTTCTTCAGTGGTACGGTTCTTGAGGATGACCCCTTAGTTGTTTTCCTAGTCTCCTCTTCTGTAGATGGAGACTGTTCTTCCACTTCCATCTCAGTCGGCTTTGCAGTTGGATGATCTGATATTATTTCCTCGTCTGACGTCTGTCGAACAAGTCTTCTTCTTGTCTACTTTGTTTGCTTCAATCTAACCGGTTGTGCCTTTATGATCATCTTCTTTTTGGCCTTCTCTGATTCCTTCAGAGGCTCGTCTCCAGCCTTTGCAAGAGTCTGCACTATCGCTGGCTTCTTTGAGAATCCGACAGGCTGCTGGCCTATCTTCCTTACATCGATTTGCATGGTCCATGGCTTTCCTGCTTTGTCGGATAGCTTCAATTTCTCTCTTATGATAATACTGATAACCCTTCCAAACAAAGATTTTTTTGCTTCTACAGCCTTACCAATACATGAGAAATTTTGCCTAGTTGAGTTTATGCTTAGAAAGGATTGCATACGTAATCTCTTGTTGATCACATGTGATCTAATCTTTGAAAAACTCTTTGAACAATATCATCTTTTTCACGACGTCTGCAAGCAGGTTGTGTTCTTTAGACAGATACTTTTTCATTGTGCGAATGTCTTCCATCTGCCTTTCTTTACTAAGTATAGTATGTCTACCATCAACGACTACAGAAGGTGGTATACTTCTTGGTCCTTCATTTTATTTTCAATTTAGTTCCTATTATTTTGTTAAATTTTTTTTAATTAAATTTAGATATTTTATTTTGTTTTTATTTTGCATTTTAATATTATGCAATTTTTGTTTGAAAAGTTTTTTTTAGTTTCTCTTTTTATTTATTAGTTTTGTTTTCTTCATATTTCCCTGAAGACGATTCAAGATGATAGTGATAGTTTCATTTTTTTAATTTATTTTTCTATTATGTAGATTTTTTTTCTAAGCAAAGATAGAATCATGGTAAATAGATATATATTAGATTAAAATATTAGATGGTTTATCATTTGTCATCTGATAATTCGACAAAAAATTGATTTAACACGAAAAAGAAGTTGTGTAATTATATATATATTAGATTGGATTTTTTTAAGTTAAGATAAAATCATGGTGAATAAATGTATATTAGATTAGAATATTAAATGGTTTTTCGTTTACCATCATAAAATGGGTTCAATACGGAAAAGAAAACAAGGAAAAGAAATTGTGTTATTAGATATATATTAGATTTTTTTAACTAAAGATAAATCATAGTGAATCGATATGTATTAGATTATAATATTAGATGATTTGTCATTTCCCATCGTAATGGTACGATATAAAATTGGTTAAACACAAAAAAAAAAAGTTATGTAATTAAATATATATTAGTGTACTGACCTATGTGATACACGATAAAATATCATAATAGTAGATATTATATATGATTGTATCTATGCCAAATTTAATAGTTGTCATACATAATCAATATAACTCGATCCTAATCATATACTATGTTGATAATATAAATTGATGATTTTTCGAAAATAATTTAATATTTATTGATCCAAGATTTTTTAATTATATATCACTATTTCTATGCATTTCTTATATTATATTATTCAAAAATCCTTTTTAAATAAATCATTCCAAAAATCGGCTCATGAAATATACTATTGGTAAAATAGTAATTGTTAGATTGATATAAGATAAAAAAAATTTAAACATGATATAGGGATCGTTTTTTTTATAGTGGTATAAGATTTAATGTTAAATTTGTTTTTTTAAATGATTGTATAAAATTTATAAGATATACTCCATTCGTCTCACAAAGAGTGCACTATATATGTATTTTGTACTATTCTATACGCATGAATAGAAGTCTCGTTTTTATATCAAATTACGTCTGATAGTCCCGTAACATGTATTAGGTTAAAATACGTAATTTATATAATCATTGATATTCCATGACAAATTTACCAAAAATTTTATATCGATATGCGTGCCCGATCAAAAGGTTGCATTCTTTGTGGGATAGTGGGAGTAATTATTTTTGTTTCATAATTTATACATATGATGTTAAGATTTTATTTATTTATTTATTCATATTTTCGATCAAATAATTAGGTTAGATTTGATACTCATTTTTAACATGTAATCTCATTAGTTTAACGCATAATAAAAGATTAGATTTTAATTGATAAAGATTTTTTTTAGTTTAAATAAAACGAAATGTCATGACATGTCGTCATACTGTTTGCTATCCGGATGGTTTGTCATTTGGATGTTTTGTGTTATTATATATATAATAGATTTATTGTAACATTATGTATAATGAAGTGTCAAAAGTAGAGAGAAAAAAGATACTGATTCTGATACAAGTGCTCTTACTTAGTTATCAGTCAGCAGGTGATATGTGAAATGATCGAAGATCTTACGAACCAAACACACCTACAAGATCGAGGAAAAAACAATACACGACACAAGAATTTACGTGAAAAACGCAAATATTGAGAGAAAAGTTCACGACATCATTAGAAACCCTTATGGCAAATCACTATATGAAGAGAAATTAAATACAGGAGATAGGACAATTATAACTCATTACAATGGGAACACATTCTCATACAAGTGTATATAGCAGGGAATGGCTCACCTCTCAAACCTTTGATGTACAAAAACTGAAGCCTGTTGCGGATCATCAATAGTTTTATCTTCAGACTCTATAGCCTCACCCTCCTCAATGTCTTCTTGACCACCAATTGGATAAAGATTCGGAGCATCAACATTTATTGGCTCCAATGCCTAGTCTGGCTCATATGCAATGGTATGGGACATCGACTCTGAATCAACCAATTCCTCAATCTTCTCTTCAGACGTCTTGAGTTTTTCAATATATTTTATCGTTTGATGTTCCCAGAAGACAATATCTCGACTCCTCACAAGCTTCTGCTCCATCGGATCAAATGGTCAGTAGTCTAACTCGTTCTATCTATAACCCATAAAGACACACTGCCTTGTCTTCATATCAAGTTTGGATCTTTCATCCTTTGGTACATGGACAAAGGATTTGCATCCAAAAACTTACAGATGACGATAGGAAAACTCTTTGCCATACCAAACCTTATCTGCTACATCACCTTGCAACACTGAACTCGGAGATAGGTTGATAACATGAGCAGCTGTATATAACGCCTCACCCCAAAATATAGCTGGTAACTTTGCTTCTGAAAGCAAACACCGTACTCTCTCCATCAGCATCCTATTCATCCTTTCTGCCACGCCATTGTTTTGAGGTGTCTTCGGAGGACTCTTCTGATGTCGGATTCCTTGCTCCTTGTAGTAAGCATCAAAGGGACCAATATATTAGCCTCCATTGTCAAAGCACACACTTTTGAGTTTCTTACCGGTTTGTCTTTCAACCAATGCATGAAACTCCTTGAACGCCAAGAGCACTTGATCTTTGGTCTTTAGAGCATAAACCCAAAGCTTTCTGGAATGATTGTCAATAAAGGTCACAAAGTAAGAGGCTCCTCTTCTAGTCTTCACCTTCAATGGTCGCACATCTGAATGAACCGACCCTAATAAATCTATCTTCCTTGAAGGTGGAAGGCTCTGGAATGAAACTCGGTTCTGCTTTCTAGCCAAATAATGTGAACATGCCTCTAACTTGTCGTGCTTGAGCTCTGGAAGAACGCCCTTCTTCGTCAAGCATCCCATCCCTTTCTCACTCATATGACATAGAAGTCTATTCCATAAGCCAGTCGATACAGAATCTCGGACTGTATTTGCTTGGACACCTTCTGCGCGCCCCTCCATATAATAGAGGTTACCTCTCTTATTCCCACGAGCACTCACCACAGCGCCGATGTTGAGTTTCCACATATCATTCCCGAAGTGGCTAAAGAAACCCTCATCATCAGGCTTTTCTACCGACACCAAATTAAACCTAATGTTAGGCGTGCGTCACGTACCGAAGCCACGGTGTTGTGAAATATGTGTGCCGAAGCCACGGAATCAACAATCCAGCTGTTGTCATCACAAGTGAATGTTGTTGTGACCTTATCATCAACAATGATAATATCGCCTCCACTGGTAGACACTATAGCTGTTGTTTCTCCTCCAGCCTTTTCCCGGTTGTTATTACTCTTTTTCTGGTCAGCTTTGTAGGCATAGCAATGTTGCTTGATGTGGCCCTTCTTGTGACAATAATAACACTCGGTATTCTGATAACGGCCTTTGGACTTTCCTCTACTCTTACTCCTATCACCTCTCTGACCTTTACTCTGGCTTCTCCCCTTGGACACAGTAAACAAAACTTTAGAGTGTGTTAACGACAAAGAAGCAGTGCCTTGAGATTTTATTCGCATCACTTCGTTCAGAACCCCACTCTTGGCTACCTCTAATGTAATGATCTCATTGGGTGACGATGCTGTCAAGGATACCCGTATTGTTTCCCACGAATCCGGTAGAGTTCGTAGCAACCAAAGTCCCTGAATTTCATCCTCAAATTTGACTCTCATTGTCGATAATTGGTTCATCACGCTTTGAAATTCATTGACATGATCTGAAATAGAAATACCATCTTGGTATCTTAGACTCATCATGTTCTTGATTAAGAATAGTTTATTCATATTAATCTTCTTGGCATACAGGATTCAAGTTTTGCCCACAACGTTTGCACATTCTCCTCATTTGCAATGTGGTTGTAAACGTTTTTATCTACCCATTAGCGAATGTAACCACACACTTGCTGATGCTCGAACACCCAAACTTCCTCGGTTTTGTCCTGCGGTTTTGCCGCAGCAAATACTTATAGATGCATATTCTTGACGAAAAGTAGATCTTTCACCTTGTTTCTCCAGGTATGATAATTAGCCCTGTTGAGATTCACCATCTTGCCCGGTTTCATTTCCATCTTTCTTTTGATCAAGGAACAAGAAGAGAGCGACAACTTCGATCCACCCTGAATAGGGACCCAACAATACAAATCGATGGCCCAAAGCAGTGATCCAACAGTGCACGATGGCCCAAAGCAGCGACCCAAATGTGCTAATCAATGGCCCACGCGTGGATTTGCACCTCGTCTCTGATGACCAGCGAGTGATGACGCGAGGCAAGGCTACGATGCTCGGTTCGGCTGAGGTGACGGTCAGTAGCGACGAGGCCAACAGGACAGGGTGATGACGACCTTGGGAGTGGAGGCGCGGCTCGAACTTTGAGGAGGCGGCGGATCTCTGGGACACTTCCAGAGATGACGGATCTCGGGGCGACGACCAGTGACAACGATGATGTCTCTTTGGCGACGACAAATGTCTCTGCTGATTATGACGGTGGCGACGACGGCCTCGGGGCGGTGACCAGAGGCGGCGGCTTAGAGAGGGTGCAGCAGCGGCTTCGAGGGTGGCTCTCCAAATCCTTCGAATCAAGGCAGCGGGGTTGGGGTTATGCGATTGCAGATCCTGGTGTGCGACTATGGCGGTGCATACGGAATTCGGAGCAACGACGATGCGGCGGCTTCGATCCTCCTGGCGCAGATCTAATTTTTCTTGGCTGATGATCAAAACCAAATAAATCATACGCTCTGATATCACTTGTTGAGATTGAATAAAATTACGAAATGTCAATCCATAAATAAACGATGAATAAAATCAAGATGACACAGATCAAAGAACAAATTCTTTAATCTCAAATCGTCTGAATTTTTTTAAACTATTTTCTTCTAATTTCTCGCACTACAAAACTATTTGATCAGCCCCGTTTATATATATACATTGAGAAAATATCTTTAACTATATTAAAAAAATTTAATTATACATAAAGATAGATTCACAACATAATTAATTTTATCTTCTCAATGTAAAATCTTCTGAATAATAACACACGGATATTCTCCATATAGGAAGGAAACCCGTTCCCAAAATTCAAGTCAGCAATGAAACAACAAAAGTTCCAACCCTATTGAAGGTCACATGAAACATTAAGGCAAGATTTTGTGTCCATCGATGCGACTCTGAATCTTCGGATTCTACTCCAGCTCTTACTCGCTTTCGTGTCTCCAATGTCACCTGATATTTGATAGAGATGTACTATTGCTGTGCTGGAAACGTGCTCAAACGTTGGTCGTTCGCAGGCTTCAATCTTCCCCTTACCGCCAATCAACCCAGGTGCTACGGTCAGAATCAGATATTAAGAGTACTGTATATTCACGAACTCGCAGTCTTATCTTGTTTTCCTCAAACCCAATTCATGACCGAATAAATTGAGTTATTGTTGTCTTTTTATTGCTATTGAGAACATACAAAAGTTTCCCGATGCCTTCATTGACCAATTGCAAAGCAAATCACCAAGAAAATCGAATCAATCACAAAAAGCATTGCTAAATATCTCAAATAGCTCAATCTGGATGCAGAAAATCTTGCAATTGCATATCATATACCCATGTTTGGAAGCCTACAAATCACATGAATATCCACCAACCCGCCCATTTTCATGAATACAACCTTTCAAATCCAATAACCAACTCCCTTCTTGCTCGAACAGGAAAATTCCAAATCAATGAATACACTAATATATCTCAATCATGGGTAAAACAATCGCTTTTCTTTTGACTCTCTGTCACAAGTTATCTTTCCAATTTCGTTCTCACAATTTTAAAGCAAAAACAAAAACCTCTTTTCATAAGAATCATTTTGCTGCAATGGCTTTCGATCTCTTCTTGGCCTCACTATACAGAACCACGCCCATCACGGTGACCGCGAACCCTGTCATCCCCAACACAGTCACCGGATTCCTGAAAATCAAAACCGACACAACAGCAGCCACAGCCGATTTGGCATTGCCCAACACCTGCAGCGTCAACGCGCTAGTGTGCTTCGTCACGAGAAAGTTAGACAGGTTCACCAAATAAGCCACTGTCGCATTCCCCGCCAACAACAATATAATGCTCCAATCCGCACGTGCTTTTTCTATCGTGACTGCGGCTACATTCCCTTCGATGTAGAGGGAGACTGGGAGGAGGATTGCCGCGGCCATTGGCGCCATGTAGAGAAGGAGGTTCATGGAGTGGAGCTTCTCAGAATCTGAAGATAGGATGATGCCTTGGATGACGGATTTCAAGGCTCGTCCTGCCGTTGATCCGATGCAGACTAGGAAACCGAAAAGGTGGAAGAGCGGCTCGCTGTTGCTTGCTACCACGATTCCCAGGATGACAGGAAGCAGCGAGAGGTATACCTGTATGATTCAACAAGACTGATCAATCGATGGATCTAAATCAATAGCATACGTAACCTCCTCGACTACAGTTATTTTAAGTCGATCAAACGGACTTAAAAGCAGGTTTTTGAATTGAATTAGTTGTGCATCAAAATTCACAACATAATAAATTTCAGTTTGCGTTTAAAAAATCCAGCCTCCGTCGTTCCTGGTACTGTATCTCAATTATACAATGAACTTTTCCTGGGTTTGTTTAGTTAGTGAAATACTGATCCGTATGAAAAATCTAAAAAGTTCTGATTATTTCAATAAACAAATCACTCATGCCATATAGCAACTGTGATCCTAAGTTGAGAAAAAAAATATCTCATTTCCCAAACCGTTTACTTATCCAACTGGTCCGTTTACTTATCCATCTGGTCCATCTAATCCAACCCTTTCATAGATTGCTTAGTGCTTTCAAAGCACGTCTATGTACATCTCAATCATGCTTTTAAAGCCCTCTTTCCTAATCCTCATAAGTCATAAACGATAACATGTCTCGTCCAAACACTATTCATTATCCGAATAAAATTATTAGAGTATATGTTCCATGCATCAATCAATGTATGTCCAATCGCGAAACAAGTAACTTCGATCATCATAAGTTTGATTCACTCACCCTGGGTGACTCCTTGCGGCAAGTGATGACGAACGCGAATACCGCGGTGAAGAACGGAGTCGTGGCCCCGATCGCCTGATTAAACGAAACCGGGATATACCTCAACGACGCATTCCCGCACACAACAGAAAACGAGAACAGCCCCGACAAGACCACGATCTTGACGAGCTGCCGCCTGGAGTGGATCCGCTGGTACGGAACCAATCTCAGCAAGTGCACCGCGGCGGAGCTGTAAGCGGAGCACGACACCATGTGCAGTATGGTAAGAAAAATCGGGTACTTGTACCCGTAGATACTCAACAGATACTTGTTTAGTAACAGCACTCCGATATTGGACGCGTACCACGAGGCGACTATCCCCGTGGTAACGACGGACGAGGAGGAACCACCCGAGGATGATGATGATGATGAAACGTTGTTGTTATTGTTGATGCGGGCGTCGCTGGGAGGGATGTCGAGGAGGAGCGGGGTGTCGTCGGTGATGACGTGGCTTGATTCTAGCCGTGGATTGCTGTTTCTTCGGGTTGTTGTCCATGTTTGGTTTTCCACCATGTTTGTCCGGGTGTGTTGAGAGTGGGAGTGTGAAAGGGTAATGGTGGTGATGAGGTGCTGAGATCTAATCGGACGGTGGAGGAGAGAGGGAGGAAACAGAGGAGGCGTTGGATTGGATGAGAAAGGAAATGATGATGTGGGAAAAGGGTAGTCAGAGAGTGTCGGTGGTGAGTCATTGTTGAGTCGAGACTGTCAAAGTAAAAGGAGTGAGGTGTGGGTTTTATGGATGTTGAGGTTAATTGGTTGTCGGGGTTATTCCCGAGCATGAAAAACAGTACTGTGCTATCTATTTTTCCTCATTGTAATTATAGATGCAACATTTTTTTTCTTTTTTTTAATTATTGATAATTTTTTTTATCAACATATAATCTAAAAAATTCACATTAATCATATTTTATGATATTACATCTATTATCTTTTCTCACAATATCTCACTATACTGAAAAAATATTTTTTTTTTTAATCAAATTTCACAAAAATCTAACACACGTATAAATTATTATGTCGAATGAAACAGTCGCAAGTGTTTTGAGACGAAAAAAGTATTGCATATTTACCTCAATATGTGAATTTTATATTATCAGTTCGGTTTGCTAGAAGTGGTTTCTCAACGGATAGTCTTACTTTCTTCGTTTTAATTTATTTTGTTATTTAAGTCAAAACACATATATTAAAAAATCTTAATAACATATAAAAATTTCCATTTTTATCGTTATTAATGATAAGTTGTTTAAAGGTTGTATTGAGTGAGTCAAAATATGGATCAATAAATGTATGAGTAAAGTTGGGAAGAAATTTCAATTTTTGTCCACATTATCTCAAATAACACATATTTTAAAATTTCATTCAATTTTTTAAATGACGGATAAATTACAATGACGAAAGTATTGTTTTCCATCAAATACCTTTTACCCAACATCAAAATTCTATTACTCAACATAAGTTATAACTTCAACATAAGTGCATTTTGAAATACGTTATAGCCTTTGTCCTAACTTATTTGTAACACTTTTTTTTATTGAGCTGTCTAATTTAACTACAATACTTTTCAATACTTTTCAATTTAAGTAATTTTTTCACATAAAAAAATACCAAAACAATCATCATTTGTTGTAGTATATTCACTATCTTCTTTCATAATTATTACAATAAACTTAACTACCACTAAAAAATACTCTTTTTTTTTATCAAATTTCATAAAAATTCAACTCACACATATAAAATTACATACAGGGTTAAACTATTTCTGTTAGATTAATATGTATATCGACGATCTACATAACGGAGTTTAAATACTTAAATTGATTAGGTAATTATGAATTCCAAGTGCAAGCGTTGATGTCGTCTTACGAACGAATCTCTTTTGGTGGCATGTGTCAAAGTATAGCCCAACAACACGTATAAATTTCACATCTTAAATCCTACGGATAAGCCAACAAATAAAGAGAACTCGATAACTTTACGTAGATGTGTATTATTGATATTTTTCATAGAACAACTCTATAACTTATATTTATATAGTTACGAAGTGTGCAAGATAAGTTAGTTTTTGATCAATTAACTTAATCTTATAAGTTAAGATATTTTTAAAATATCTAAATCATATATCTTATCTAAGATAATAAAATAAGATAAACGTATGGGTCTCAAACCATATATCTTTATTCTATTTATATCTTCTACTCACACACACATAACCTCTATGCCACTCAATCACCATAAACGCGCTCGAGCTCAAATCTCAACTCTTGCGCTCAATCCTCATATTTGAAAATAAGGCATGCGACAAAAATGAGAAATCCATGGAACTAACATGATTACAACCCCCTACCGAGGGGAGACATATCGCATCACAAAAAAAATAAGAACTCATTTTCACCCTAATCTATCATTGTCACATCAAGAACCGACCCGCTATGTCTCTTATGAACCTCATGCTCAAAGTGTGGTCAAAATCCTTAACTGCAAGATTACACACTTTTAATACGTGCCGAGCAAGCAATCTCCGTCTTCGACGGATGCATAACAGAAGACTTGCATTTAGCCAAACATAATCAAATCCACTTTGCTTTCCATTGCATTCCCAAAAGTACCCCAATGCGGCCCGTACACATGTATGGTGACCATATAGAATACAATCAAAGAATCAATACGAAAATCTTCCCTTTATGTCGTGCGGTCTATTGCAGAAAAATGGAGAAATGCGTACATCTCACTGAAAGATAGGAACAAGAACATCCATCAATCCTCCATACGCTAAATGCCGCAAGCACATTTAGATATGAGCATATGTTATGATGGAGTCTCAAGCACATCATATTCCAGTGAGTGCCAGAGTGCGTGTCTAAGATAGAGTCCAACTCTACATCGTACGGACCTAGGACCAATTATTCTCCGAACGATCATCCCTCGACTCCATCTCTCTGATCACCTTCCGCGGAGATTCTAATCATGGACATCGAATCTGGCTAACCAATAAGACATACATGGGTTTGGAACGAAGTACCTACATTCAATCCATCGACCTCATCCTGACCCAGTCACGACGATCAAAAAATAGTCCACTGATCCCAGTTCATTTTTATATATTAGCGCTTGGTTAAATTGATAAATCGGTCTCAACCTTACTCGCTGCTCATCAGCGCTAAAGGGAGATTGCTTAGAGAGAAAGTCAACATATTGCCTTACGACACGTCTTTACATATATCTCAAGCGAATAATAATACCAAGAAGATTCAAATGATTTATGAATCGAACAATGCATTAATTACTAAAGATCTTCAATGTCAAAAAGAAAAGAATACATATCAAAAGAGTATTACTAAGGCCTAACAAGTGCGCAAACGAAGATGTTGCGCAAACAAAGCTCTAACAAGTGGCTTACTAAGCAGATCAACGATCATATCACTAGTAACTAAATACTCTAATGTAAACTCCTTCTTTGGTTCTACTAAATCTCTCATGAAGTGATATCTTTTCTCAGTATGTTTCACCTTGCCATGGTACCTTTGGTCCTTGACATATTACAAGGGTAACATGATATCACTATGCAATGTAACTGTAAGTTTGGAGATCTTTTTGTTCAACAAACTCTCAAAAAATATTTTCAGCCAAACAGCCTCTTGTGCGGTTGTGCTTCTTGTGGATAGAGCAACGGAAGTCTGCTTCTTGTTGCTCCAAGATATGCCTCCTCCATTCAATATAAACACATAAGCTAACGTGGATTTATGCTCATCTAGGTCGATGGCCCAATCCACGTCAGCATATCCTCATAGCGAAAGTCTCCTCCTTGAAAGTATAACATATAATTGATAGTGTCTCGCAAATGTTGAGGTTATGTGTGAGCAGGTTTACCCATATCGACCGTGGAGAAATAGAAAGAGTAGAAAGAAATCTTATGTCTTTCTGTATCAGTCTGGGGACACTGATCATGGGAGAGTGTGGCACTCTTCTCACATGGTGTTTCAATGGGTTTTTCTTGATCCATGTTAAAACGCTGCAAGACCTACTCAATATAAGTATGTTGACACATCCCAAGAAGCCATTTTGATCGATCACGAACGATCTTTATCCCAAGGATAAAATAAGTCTCAGCCATGTCCTTCATCTATAATAGAGAGGACAACCACTTCTGAGTGATGACAATGTTATCTTTATCATTTCCTACGATCAGTTGTTATCCACATAGAGCGAGAGTATGAGCAAAATCCCCTTGGAGCGCTTCACATACACACAATGATCCTCTTTTACGATCATGAACTTTACCTCAACCATAACTCGATGGAAGCGAAGATACCATTGTATAGAAGACTAGTTGCGTCCATAAATGGAACACCGTAAGCGACAAACCTTGTTGCGCTAGTTTTCACTGGTCTCGAAGTCTGAAGGGTGTACCATATAGATCTCCACCTCAAGCTCCCCATTAAGAAGCGTAGTTTTCAAATCTATCTCATATAATTTTAGATCTAGATACATTATTTTCGTTAGAATAAGACGTAAAGAGTATATATGCATTACAGGCGAATAATTCTCCCTTTTTCCTAATATATTTGAGAAAAACAAATATGTGATTAATAAGATTAACAGTTAGGATTTAAAGTTGGTGGTTTGTGCTTATGGATTTTTGTTTTTCTTGTACTTAAATAGATGATCCATCAACTAAAGATCAGGACAGTTGGATCTTCTTGTGATTAGCCACGAATCCGTCATGCTCATAGTGTTTATTAATTATTAAGATTGTAACTTACAATCAACTTTGAGATAAGATAAAGTATTAAAGAATGTTATTGGTCAAAAGTTATCCTATGGAAACAATTAAAAATAAGAGATATTTATGTGGATGTTTAGTGAAATTTGAGGTGTTTTAGTGCAAAACCTCATTCAAAATACTGAAAGACGTAAAAAAAAAAAAAAAAAAAAAAAAAAAAAAAAAAAAAAAAAAAAAGACAATCTCAAAGGGTTAATTACATAAATTTTTCCTTTTTCTATGTCAAACTCTCTTTCAAAACATTCAATAACATTTCGTTGCTTTTCAAAGTGTATCAATCTGCATTAAGTACAGACGACACCTTTCTTTAGGTTGTTTAAGATGATGGGACTTGCTAGAAACGCAATACAAGTATTTATTTAGTCTATGGACTTAGTGGGGGTAAGAGGCATAGTTATCGAACCAAGACCGACATCATCGATCGGACTAATAATCATTGGTTTAATAGGTTTAATAGTCGATTATTTTCATATTATTTATATTTATATTTATATTAATATATTATTTTTTTATCAAAATATATATTTATAAGTCATATAAGTAAAAATATAATGTACATAAATTTTACATAATTTTTTTAGATTTTTTGAATATTTTTTTAAGATTTCCTTTGGTTAAACAAGTTCAACCCGTTCGGATTTGATCAGATTTTATCGGGTCAATCCGGATAGATTGTTTGTTTGGTTTTTTGTTCGAATGGACCCGACCAAATAATCGAGTCACGGTTCAACCGATTAAATCAGTCAAATTGGTCGAATTGATCCGATTTTAATGACTATGATTAGAGATATCAAACTACTCCATTCCTATCATTCAAATTATATAGTCTGATCTTGGCTTTTGTCCATACGAAAAAATCGCCATATCTCTTTATTTTGAACAAGTGATATTTTGTTTATTTATTGGTGATTGATTTACCTGAATGGGAAGATATTATCATATAGGTAACTTGAAAATTAAAGACGTGGGATGAACTTTGTCAAAACAAACCGTCAACCAAAGATATTGCAGACTATATATCAAACGTGAAGAGGAAGCAGAAAATTTAAGTTATTTGCAACCATCAAACCAGAGTATGAAGATCTCAAATGATAAACTTTTATGAGCTCGAGTTTGCCAACTTTTGCAACAGTTTGCTCCATTGTTTAAAGGGAGGAAACAAGATTGACCATGGATCTGACTGCAGGGAAGGAAAGCTTGGAGAATTCAGCTCACGTGGTTTGCAACACTAAAAAACGCCAAGGTGATAAAATTAGACTTTTACCAAGAACAGAAATAAGGGCCTGAATCGCTTCCATCGTGACCATCCTGACAAAGATGGTCACTTGCACGAATCCTGCTGGGTTCTTCATACTAATCTTCGACACCTAAAGAATATTACGGGATACCATTGAAATGATTTGGATTACGTGAAAATCTTGTAAATATATTAACCATTTCCGTTAAAAATCTTAACAATTACCTATATATATTGATCTCAATCCATATTAATTTTCACATCAAACTTCGCCATCCTTATCGAGAACAAGACAGAGAAAAAAAAAGCTGCACTGTCATGCTCCCCAGTTCCCGGAGACCCTCCCCATGGATGCCACTAACAGCTAGGCGCGAACCGACGCCTAGCCACCTCTCCATCACCTCGTTTGGACTAGCCAGAGCCGAAACCAGCCACCAGCAGCCGGCGACAACCTCGCCAGCGATGCCCTGCCCTCATCGACGCTCCCCGACGATGAAAACAACCAGAGGCAACCGGCAAAAACCTCGACGATGATGACATGCGTGCGTCGACGCTTTCCCGACGTCGGAGACAACCGGAAATAGCCAAACCTTCGCTCGACGACGACGACTACGCTCGATGATGACTTCGTCCAGCCTCGTCGGAACCTGCCCAAGCCAAGGAGGCCCAGATCCAGCCTTGTCGGAGCAACCTGACGCCGCCCCGTCCCACCCCACCTGGAGTCCTCGACGTCGCCCACGCCTTCGTCTGTCAACCAGGCTGGATTCTACCACGTCGACACCCCCGATGCACTGGACGACCGTGTCATTACCATCGTCCATCGCCAGTCTGAAGAGAGGTCCGACCACCGGCTACTCGGATCCAGTCATTACCGGCGTCCATCGCCCCCGCCCTGCCTGAAGTAGCCTGGAGTCCCCTAGCCAGCCCTGTTCTGGTTCACAGTGGAAAGAGGGAAGGAAAAGAAACAGTGGAGATTTATCCCCTATTAACACACATTAGGATTATGTATACTTATGTGTACATAATATATTATTTTTAACACTTAAATATGTTAAAAGGATTAAGTTTGGAATTACTTCAGGGATTATATAAAAATGACAAGATAATACACATCGTTATCCAAAATTTTGTGTGCGTGATTTTTTTTGTGCGACTATTTGATCACATATAAATGTATGATAAATAAAAAAGATAAAATCCTGATATGCTTGACTGTCTTGAATGTTAAATTGCTTGCGTAAAAGGGTAACGATGCAACATATAGAATATTATAGAATATAATAACGATTTCTTAGTACTGTTTGCTCTTGATGTGTGATATCGTGTGTTGATTGAATATTATTTTTGTAACGGATTATTAATCCTGAAAACTATAGAAAACATTACAAAAATATAACATTATATGAATTTATGAAATGCCATGGTGGTCACCTGGTATACATGGATTAACATGATTAAATTCATGTTAAATACCTAATAGTTACCTGCTATGCATGGATTGATATGATTAATTTCATATTACATGCCTGAAATCTTGAATTACAAACACTATGGTAATCACCTACTATACATGGATTAATATGATTAATCTCATGTTATATGTCTGAAATTTTGAATCACAAACACCATGGTGGTCACCTGCTATAAATGGATAATATGATTAATTTAATGTTATATGCCTCTGAAATTCTGAATACGAGGAAATGCCTGAGAATCCTGAATATAAGGAAATGCTGAGAATCCTGATTATTTTTCAAGCGTTATAAAATTAATTACTCTTTCGAGGAAGGATGGTATTATTTTTTTGCCCGTTCTGGATTTAAGTTTGTGATTGATATTCTTGATACTCTTAAGGGATTTAAGACTTCCTTTTGTCTGGTGAAATCTGAATTCCCATGGTCGATTCCAACTCGGTGGACGACTGACGTTAATTAGAAACCCCTAAAGAGATTAAACTAGATGGTTTGGGAAAAGAAAACCAGAAAAAGTTATAGGAATTCCTGAAGAAAAACGGTCTAGTCAAATTCTTTGATTTGGTCACTAAGGAGAGTCTTATGCTTGACGCGTTTGGTACATTTCGTCTCTAATTTTCCTTTGGCCGAGTTTGAACTTTCCGGACTTGACCTTTTTTTACTTTTATTTTTAGTTTCTCATGTTCCTCCGAGTATGGCTCCTACACTTGACCAGTTAACTCATCTGACTATATCTCCACCTCGAAGATCCGACAAACGTCCCAGGACTTCCTTCCCAGTTTGACGTGTTTTCCCTATTAAGTTTGCTGAGCTCATTGGGATGACTCCTTTTGGTCCTTAGCTTGAAGGTGGGATAGTTACTAAATACGAGAAAGGAAGTTTCTATCATCCCACTTGGACGATAAACAGTTCGGCTTCGACAGTTCTGCCGAGACGAAGCCCGAGTTGATTATCATTCTTTCGACTTGGACATCGTAACCGAAGAGTGTTATCGCCTCCTTCATCAAGTAAACATCCTTCTTTTTTCTCGAACCCTTATGCATATTCCTAGTGTTGTCTTTTCACTTTTCTTTGATCTCAGACGATTACTAACAATCTTCGTCTAGTAAGATACAGTAAAAAAGCGATTGAAGAGGCGGTTGGGCAAGCTAAACTCTACGAGTCCAAGATTGCCTTGTAAGATACAATAAAAAAGCGATTGAGGGAGTTTGAGTACTCCCTTAAATTGGCCAAGGATAGGAAAGTCGTCTACGAGGGCGAGTTGAAGAAGAGGAATGATGCTCTCAATCTTGTGAAAGCCAATCTGAGTTTCCTTTCTCAAGCCAAGGATAAGATTTTTTCCGACGTTAAAATTATTGCATGTTAGGGATTCAGATTTACGCTTGAAAATCTGAGATTATTGAATGGAACATGTTATCAAGAGACAAATTATACGAAACACGGATAAATACAGTCGGCGAGATATTTTGAGGGGTGGATTTACCACACCCACTCATTCCTTATCTTACCCGCACCCATTCCCTCCTCACCATTTCTTCCTCCTCCACCAAACCCGCACGCATAAGTTTTCCAGATCAAATCAAACTACTGACACAGTCTCTCCTTCACCTCGCCCATACTTGCCGGAAGCGAAGTCAACCACCGTGCATCGCTCCAATTAACTGCGACGACCCTAGATCCGGCCATCCCCGACTTCGGTGATGCCTTTATGCCATCAGATCTAACAATCGACACCGCCACCAGCGTCGCCGCATTGGATCCGGCTAACCCCAGCCCAGGCGAGCACATCTCAGCCAACGACGAGCCCGAGCACGATGCCTGGAAGCCATCTCACACCACCGCCATGATCCGACGATGAATCCTGTCATGATTCGACCACTAACGACGTCTCCCGGCCCATGTGATATTTCCCCGGCCACCCACGAGTCCGGATGCGGCCTCGATCGAGCTCACAAACCACCACCCCAAAACACCGTAGCCCCGTCTCATCTGGCCTTGAATCCGACCGTCAGCGGGATGTGAGCGACGTGACGTAGGCTTGAGAGAGCTCGGAATGCGGGCTCAAAGTGAGCCCGATAGCAACCTACACCGTACTATCCTGGACCGGCAGGCCAGACAGCCTGATAACGGCCCGACACCGAGTGCGCGTTGGATTTTATAACTCTCTGGTTTTAATCATGATCAGATAACACATATCGTTACTCTAAATGAAATACTTGGGTGTGCGTGATTTGATTTGTGTGACTATTTGATCACATAATTGCATGTCAAATAAAAAAATCAAATCCTAATGTGTTTGGTTGTCTTGTATGTTGAATTGCATGCCTATAAGGATACCAATGCAACGTGTAGAATATTATAGATTATAATAAATTTCTGAATTGCTGAATACTGCTTGTTTTTTATATTTGATATCCTGTGCTGGTTATTATTTTATAACGAACTATTAATTATGATGAACTCCAGAAAACGTTACAAAAATACCTGACCTCGATGGTTTATAATGGAATTATTTTCATTATCCTCGAGTATAATTTAATGTGACAAATGAGATTATGAAACATCGTGACATTCACCTGCTGTACATGGAAATTAATATAACTAATTTCATGATACGTGCTTGAAAATCTTAATATATAAACGTCGTGGCAGTCACATGTTGTACATAAAAATTAATGTAATTAATTTCCTGATACATGCTTGAAAATCTTGAAATATAAATGCCGTTACAATCATCTATTGTACATAAAAATTAATGTAATTAATTTCCTTATACATGCTTGAAAATCTTGAAATATAAACGATGTGACCGTCATCTGCTGTACATAGAAATTAATGTAATTAATTTCATGATACATGCTTGAAAATCTTGATATACATGGAATTAATGGGATTAATTTCATGTTACTTGTTTGAGAATCCTGTAAACTTGAAGATGATAAAATTCTTATAAATAACAATGACTTGGAGAGTTACGGATACTGGACTAGATAGGGAGGGTGTGATAAACCCCTTCGCGTGCACGCAGCGGCATCAATTGATAGCCGTGTTTGGTTATTATTAACCGTTTGGGGTCGACTGCAACGATTATCTTGCTTGTTTAATTATTCCTAGTACGACCATACTAGGTAACAATATTAAATTCTTGTAGTAACTTCTCCAATGTCATTAAATTTCTCTTTTGTTTCAGATATTCATGTAACATAAGACAATGTCAGTTGGATATTTATTACTAGTTCTTATATTTTTGATACTTAAACCCCTTATAATTTTGCCGTCTTTGGAAAGATGGTAACGTCACATGTCTGGCAGTTATTAGACCGAAAATCTTGGGACGTTACAAAAAGATTTGAAGGATTCTATCAAGTATAAGGAAGAGGTTGATAAGAGTTACGATGATGGGACAGAAAACACGTTCTTGAAGTTTGCACGTCGTCTTAGGATGTTTCCTTATCTTTCGACCATCCAACTTCTGATTTTCGACCTTTTCAGTTACCCCCTGACTGGGAGGGAAATCATCCTTCTGAGATCGTTGCTATCCAAGGTGCCAAGATTGAGACCGAGTTGGCTAAGGCAGTTGTTAAAATGGCAGGACCTCCCGAGGTCGATGAGGGGGTTGGGGTGATCGAGATAACGTGAACTACTGATATGCTGAGATCCCGAGATGAGATCTATTTCGTAGTTCCTCGTTGGGTGATCGAGGTAACGGGAACTACTGATATACTGAGATCCCGAGATGAGATCTATTTCTTAATTCCTCGTTATTTATAGGGTTTTTACATGATGAACATATAACCTTATCTTCTGAGGTATTTCTTTTAGAAAGATATGTAGGTTAATATTCTATAAAAGATATGTCACTGAGGTACTTTTACCTTAATTCCTTAATCTTCCTATCTATTAACCATTACAACTAAAAGATATTATTTTTGTGATCATCAGTATTGATTTTATAATCAAATTGATAAAAATTCAATTCACTCGTAGAATTTTGTATCGAATAAAAGTGATATATTTAATTTGACACAGAGGAAACAATTGATTCCGAGCTACGGAGCATATGTGGGGCTTGTCGCATTTATTAACAAATAGCTCTTTGAGTAACTTTCATTCTGCTACAACTGTTGCTAACGGATTACAAGTCCCTACACGTGGTGTGGGAAAATTTAGCATCTGTCGAAAAAGTCTAATGCTCTATCTGTGATCCATGTCATTTTTCCAATGTAGGACAGCTCTGAAATGGTCTGTATACAATAGAGTTCAGCAATGATGCCATCATGGTTCAAAAGATTACTACAGATACTTCGTGGTTATGACATTTGCATATGGGTCATCCCTCTGACCATATTTTGAGTTCTATTGACAGGAGGTTAAATCTTGATTTCATCTAGATGTGATCCATGTCATGTTTCCAAGCAAACAGTCTTTTTCTAAAGTACTGACAGATCATCTGAGTTTTTTGATTTGATGAATGGGTTAGCGCTCCAGTTGATTCTAGAGATGGTTACCAGTACCTTGTTACGTTTATTGTTGACAAATCCCGTGCTTTATGGCTTCATTTACTTAAATCTAAATGTTGAACTTAAAATGAGAAAATAAACCTAGAAAAAAGAAGGAGAATTAATAGGTTTATTTGATTAGAAATAATATATTAATAGAGTTAAATCAGGAACTCTAGGGATTATTCAACTTTGCTCTCTTGTCTGCTGAATACTAGTTTCGGATATAATAGTTATCTTTTCATCAGTTTTGTAGATCAATCAATCTAAGTTCAATTATGTTAGATTATGTCAAAAAAACAATCAATATGAGAAAAAAAAAATGAAGACACCAGAGTTCTGCCAGCGAGTCCGCTCTTATGGGATCCACAATAAAAAATAAATAAAAGAAGAAGAAGGCGCACTAAGTAGAAGAAGAATGAGGAAATTGAGAGAACCAACTGGCACGTTGTGTGACAACATGCGTGGGCTTTTAGGCAGAGGCGACAGCAGCTTCAGGCGAAATATGGAAATCTTCTCCTATCGCCTATAAATAGGCAGCGAGGGGCAGTTTCTCTATGCATCACATAAAAATACAAATCAATCAAAACGAGAGAAAAATATCCAATTTTGAGATATTAAATGGTATATTTTATGGATATATTTTTATTCTATTAGAAAACGAAAAATTATTGAGAGTTATCCTGTTGATTGTAATTTTTTAAATCTTTCTTAGTGGATATTTTGGTACCGTAATAATCCCGTGGTTTTATCCCTTTTATTTTTTAGGAGGGTTTTCACGTAAAAATCTTAGGATTGAATCTATTTATTTCGGACGATTTATTTGTTGAGTTGTGGAGTCTGATTTGGGCTTCGCTGTTGAATGGGTTTTTTTTTTCCAAGTTGGGTGATGGGCTTTTGGCCCAAATTGGGTGTTTGGTTATAAATATCCTGTAATTGTAAACCCTAATTATGAGAGTGAAATTCCTGGTGTTGGTGCGGCCGTGGATTAGGTCAAATTGACTGAACCACGTTAAATCTCTGTGTTCATCGTTTCGCTTTATTGTCTTACAATTACTTGTGTGCGTTTGAGATCTCGATCAATATACCCCAACAACTGGTATCAGAGCAAGGTTCAAGATCGAGATCGAGGAATTCCGGCGTGAACAGTGCCTGCGGGGGAATAGTGTTCTGGGTGAATAGTGTTCCGACAACGAACAATGTTCCGGCTGGTGAATAGTGTTCTGGCAACGAACAGTATTCCGGCGGTGAATAGTGTTTCGGCGACGAAAAGTGTTCCGGCGGGTGAACAGTTTTCGGCGGTGAAGAGTGTTTCACACGACGCTGTCATTTTTCTTCATCGATTCCTTAACAGAGCTTAAGGTTTTCTCAGACGAGTGGGAGCAATGACAGAAAACGGTAAAGTGAAGATTGACAAGTTCGATGGAAACGATTTCGGTTTCTGGAAGATGCAGATCGAAGATTATCTGTATCAGAAGAAGTTGTACCTTCCTCTGGCGGAGAGGAAACCGGATGCGATGGACGAGGTAGAATGGAACTTGCTGGATCGGCAAGCTCTCGGCGTTGTCAGATTGACGCTGGCGAAGAACGTTGCGTA